>VZUI01017692.1:0-91672 GCA_013401135.1 Cettia cetti
GGGTGGGCGCTGCGCGCAGGCGGCGGCGCGGCCGCGGCTCCTTCCCGGGCGCTCCGGGACCGGCGGGGACGGGGCACGGCCGCGGGCCGGGCCGGGGGCTCAGCTGCCTCTCGGGCGGCTCGTACTCATTGATCTCCGTCCTCCGCCTCTCCCCCGGCCCGTCTCCGCACTCCGGGTACTTTTTTCTGGGTTGTTTGGGTTATTTTTTCCCCCCCCTTTTTTCGGTTGTTGGCGGCGGAGCGGAAGGAGGATGGGGTTCGAGCTGGATCGCTTCAGCGGGGAGGTGGATCCCGACTTCAAGTGCAACCTGTGCAACAAGGTTCTGGAGGACCCGCTGACCACCCCGTGCGGACACGTCTTCTGCGCGGGCTGCGTGCTGCCCTGGGTGGTGCAGCAGGGCAGCTGCCCCGTCAACTGCCAGCGCATCTCCACCAAGGAGCTCAACCACGTCCTGCCCCTCAAAAGCCTCATCCTCAAGCTGGACATCAAGTGCGACAACCACGCGCGGGGCTGCGAGGCCGTGGTGCCGCTGCAGCACCTGGGCGAGCACGCCGAGACCTGCGACTTCTCTCCGGCCAAGTGCCGCAACCGCGGCTGCCGCCAGGTGCTCAACCTGCGCGACGTGGAAGCGCACATGCGGGAGCGCTGCGAGGCGCGGCCCGCGGGGCTGTGCGAGCAGGGCTGCGGGCTGGTGCTGACCCACGGCGAGCGCCGGGCCGGCGCCCACGGCTGCCTGCGGGCGCTGCGCGCACACGGGGCCGCGCTGCAGGCGCGGGCGGCCGCGCTGGAGAAGGCGCTGAAGAAGGAGGCGCTGCGCGCCGGCAAGCGGGAGCAGTCGCTGCTGTCGCGGCTGGCGGCGGCGCAGCTGGAGCTGCAGGTGACGGCGCTGCGCTACCAGAAGCGCTTCACGCAGTACAGCGCCCGCCTGGACGCGCTGGCCCGCGCAGCATCCTCCGGAAAGGTAAGCGCCGGCGCGGCACCCTCGGGATGCGCCTCGCCCGGCCCTGCGCGGGGTTTCTCCCCCTGCGGCCGCCAATCCTTTCAAATACTTCAGCTTTGGGGTTTAATTTAATATGCCGCTTTCTGTAGGTACATATTTTTTCAGTGTGAGCGTCGCTGCGCCCCGTAAGGTAACTCGCGCAGAAACGTAGCGAGGTCGCGGTATTACTTTTTTTTTCTTGGTTCTCTTCCCTCAAGAAAACTCTAAAAGCGGAGTTTCCAGGGCTGGAAATGGTATTAAAGCAGCAGAAATTGACTCCCAGGAGTCACGCAAAGTGGAGTGAGTTGGAAGAAGCTGCTGTGACTCGATGCTTTGCAGAGCCTGAGCTCACCTAGCACCCCACAACAGGGCTTCCTACAAAATGCAGGCTTTGGGATGCACCGTGACCCAACTCGGACACTCTGCCAGCTATTTCAGGATCTGCAGCCTCGTCTTTGTAACATCCACATCCAAATGCAAGACATCTGCTGTGTTCTTGTGATTTCTTTCCCAGAATCACAAAGGGTTCTTTAATTAGGAAGGGAAAAATTAACTTGATTTCAATCCCTCAAAACTAGACCATTTATAAAATTACCAGAATCAAAAGCCAGAGCTACAACAGTCCCCAAGTTTTAATTGGAATGAGGCTCCCCAGCAAGGGAAGCCCTGGAAACCAATTATCTTTTAAATGAAGACATTCAGAGTCCTCCCAGTGACCTGGAATGTGCTACCACAGACACAGCAGAATTAAACTGTTCAAAACTGTCAAACATCTGTATTCACACCTTTGGTAATGTCGAGGCTCTAAAAGCAATGTAAAGCAAATAAAACTTCACATTAGAGGAGCTTTCTTTTTTAACCTTCTTAGCAATCCAGGACAGAATCCACCCTGTTTTCCTAACTCAGACCAGAAAATATTTCAATATTCAATGAACTGTTCTAACTTAAAGCAATACTGGGTGGGTGCTCGTCAAAATCTTGGTAACACCATTAAAATAAACTGGGGGTTCCACAATCCTATCAAGATTCAGGACAGTTCTCTCTCCCCCTTTTCCTGCAGCACCTTCCCCTGGCATTCTGGAGGTTTTCTGCTCCCACAGCCTGGCACAGAGCTCCATCCCCATGGCTGGTGACAGGAGAGCCCTGCACACGGTGCTGCTGCCAGGAACCATCTCACCCAACCCCTGCCTCTTCAGCTTTGATCCCCTTCATCCTCACACCTCTCCTTCTTCCTGCCTAGTGCTGATAATGCTGGGTTTGCATCACTGAGCTCTGTGCAGTGCAGGGAGCTGCTGTCATCCTCAGAGCTGCTCCTTCTTAGCTGCAAATGTTCCTGACACATATTTTCAGCTGTACTTTCTATCAGATTTATGGGTACAGCTGGCCCAGACCCCTGTGCTGGGTCCAGCCCCGTTACAAAGGGCTGTTTTCAGCTCTCTGGAGCAGCCACCAGCCTGAGGAAAGCTGGGAGGTGTCAAGTCACCACAGCCCGGGCCAGCGGTCAGTCAATTACGTGTCTTTCACAGCATTTTGGGCAGCTGGCCAACACTAACAGCTCTCCCCTGCCCAGCTCCAGGCAAGCACAAACAGCAAACTCACATCTTTGTGACCCACAGAGTTTAGTAAAAGACCCATGGTAATCACCTAGTGCAGGGGATGCTTTCCCACTTTGGGGCTGTGGCAGCCTTCAAAGTTTGGGTTTTTTTTTTCTCAGAGACAGTAGCACAGACTGTGCAGGAACACTCAGCAGGACATAAATTTGTGTAAGGATTATGTCCCTGAACACAGGAATTAGAGGCAGGGCAGTGTGAAATACCCAATTTGCTATAATTATTTAAATTATGACCATTATTCATATTTCATACATTCTCAGGTGTAGCAGTTTGGTCTGTGTTGAGCACAAGTAGGCTGAGCACCAACAATCTGGGTTCATAGCTTACAAGTGGTGATTGCAGAACTTACTGTGGGATGTTCTGGCTCCTCAGTGGATGGAGGAAAAGGGTTTTCTGACTTTCCTGCCTGATGGCTGCTTGTTGCTGCAGATGTAGAACCAATCCAGAATAAATCAGATGACGTATCCTGTAATCAAAACAGCAGAAATGTACAGCTGTGTTTAAATGCTTAGTCAAAGGGGAAACAGATATTGAGTGGCATTAGACCATTCTTTAAAGACCCGAATTCGTGGTCTTTTGGCAGTTTTGGAGACCCAGGTTGGGATTCACTTTGTTTGTGATGCTGGATGAATCACAGCTTTGCTGTGCTCTCATCTGCCATTTCTGAGGTGAGTTCTATACCACCACCATAACCATATTGAGAAAAGACATAAATAAATATATATTTTATACATGCTCCTCTGTGAGCATCTCACAATTTTATAAGGCCCTTAAGCAGGTAGATGTGCCTTAAGTGACCCCAGTTGTGTTACCCATGTGAATTATCACTGACAGTTTTACTGTGTACAGTTCAAAGGTTTATTCAGAGAATGATTCTTTATTCCTTGATGGAAAGAGGAGAGGCTTATTGAGGATGAGCTTGAGGAGGGAGTGGGACTCAAAATTAGTATTTCCTTTGATCAGACGTGTCAATCCTGAGATTTCAAAGTCTAAACAATCAAGGAAAAAACGTGTACAGTTCAAACAAAGCTTAATCCTTGGCGAAACACAGCCCTGTGCACGCCTCTTGATAAGCTGATCTGGTCAATCCCTTATTTACACAGGCAACAAATCCTTTGGGAAGGAACAGGGGGAGAGGGAGTCAGAAGCAGTTGAGAGTGCTGGCTGCAGCCCAGGGTGGAAACCCTTCTGCTCTCCTGGCAACCAGAGACAGGGACTGACTTTAAATGGATCGGCCAGGCAAGAACCAGGCGTTCAGAATGTGACATTCAGAATGAGACAGCGAGAATCTGACATTCAGGACTTCTGTGATGGTGGTGACACAGATTTGAATTCTGTAAGAGCCAGATGAAGCCCTTTAAAGCAAGATGATGTGTTTTTCTCAGCCTGTCCCCAAGCAGGATGGGCCAGGCTGGTCCTGGCAGCCCTTTCACCAGTGACCAAGGAGCTGAGGTGCCTCTGGTGAGGACAGACCTTCGTAGCCACAGCACTACCAAAGAAATTAGTCCTCGCCACCTAAAGGGAAAGGCAGTCTATTAGCTGCACATTACTCAGCTGGGAAGTACAGTAATTTCAAGAATTATATTTAAGAGTTCTGTTCAGCTGTGGGAATACAACATGCCAGGAACCATCAGGCCTGCTGCCGGAGCAGCTGCCGGGGCAGGGCTGGCCCCTGGCCACCACATTTCCACAGTTACCTCACTGCTTAATGACTGCTCTGCTGGAAGGCCAGATCTTGGAGGGGGAGAGAAAGGCAGGGCCCTGGAAAAATCATTTGCATCGTGGCTTCTTTCTGAAGAGAAGGAGAAGGTTGTTGGAGGGGTGGTTAGGAGCTGAGATGTGAATTTGCAGAAGTGGCCAAGTGTCAGAGCAAGGTGCTGCTCCCTCCCCGGGGCTGGGCAGGGTTGGTGCTCTGGAAGATTGACTGCTGCCATGGGGAACATGGAGACACTGCACAAAGCCACCAGAAAAACCTGGAAATGTCTTTAAAACCCATGTAGACAGAAGTACTTTTTCAGAAGTACCTACAGAAAGCTGCGTTATTTGTTTCTTTTCCCTCACAACCCGCCTGGTTCAATCCCACCTGCTTTAGCACTTGTTCAGCCAGGTATAAAAGTGTCAAATCAAAGCCACATAAGGAGGCTTTAATGAAAACAGGCAACTCTAATTACTGAAAGTGTCTTGAGAGCACTGTTGTAATTGTTTTTTGATTGTTCTAATTGATTCGCCTTCTTAAACAGGGATAATAGAAGGAAACAGTCGGGCTGGCATGTGCTTGTCTTTCAAATCCAGAGTCATCAGTCCTTGAAAGTGGTCTCACAGGACTGGAAATTTGTTCCTTGAAATCCTGTCTGAGGTCTGGGTCTGTAGACTTGCAGGGAAGGAGATTTTACTTCATTTTTCAGTCCTCTTCTGCGTACCTGGTTCTCACTGCTGCCAAGTGCAGGCAGATTCGAATAAAATCAGGCAGAGTTTGTTCCTGTTCCTCTGTATCAGGTCCAAGTCTATTTATTACTCGATCATTAGGGAAGATAAGGATCAGAAGCTGACGTAGAAGTTGTAAAGCACATTTCCAGGTGGAGCTGTTGGTGCAGTTCCCCCCGTGGAGGAGCTCGGAGCGTGCGGTCAGTGGAGCTCTGCCAGTTCACACTGCCAGGGAATTGGGCTTCCTTATCACCTCCCAATCTCTGGGAGTAATTCAGTAATCCAGGATTACTTGGACATTTTTTATGACTTTAATAGACATTAATATTTGATTGACAACTTCAGATTGACATGTTAGAAGAAAAATGCACAAACTAAAACCGTCTGCATCGAATTACAGTGTAACTGTTGCAATTTTTGTCATTAATTGGTTATGAAAACCAGACTTGTAAGATAACTTCCTCAAACTTTTTTTGTGTTCATAACTTTTTCACCCTTTGGATAAAACAAAGAAAATGGTTTTGGAGATAGAAAAGTTCATCTGTATCTCTAGATGCACATACTGATCCTGTTCTGATCTCCAAGTGTTGTTATTCAGAGGGCTTTCTGTAGTGCTCTGCTGTTGTTTGTTGTGCTGTAAATAACAACCCTAGATTGAGACTGAAGGGAGAACATTGAGAAAATTTAGTTGCCTTTAACAGTTCATGCACTTAGTTTTGTCTTTATAAGAGTTAATAGGCCTAAGTAGCATCCCTGTGTCATAAAGGACATTTTGTTAGGAGTTTGTAGTTAGGAACAAGCTGGGATAGAGACCAGGATAACAGAGCCTGTTCACACAGCCCCCCCAAATAATCCATGTCCTTCCAGTATATCTTTGTTGTATGCTGTTTGTCCAGAAAACTATTCACTGCAGAATTTCATCTTTTAGGGGATTAACATCATGATTTTCAGTGATGGGAGATTTCTGTTTTGCTGGTCTTAAAATGCCAGAAAAAAAAAATGATGCACGGCAAGTGCTGTGAATAGCAATTGTCATTCTGGGCCTGTGGCAAAATTTGTAGCAGTTTTGTTCAATGCTGTTCTCTAAAACTCTGCTGAGAATTTTGTGTTTGATACTGTTTAAAACAATGTCACTGAAAGCAATGTCAGGTAGCCAGCAGGAGAGAGAGGCAATGCAAGGATCGAGTGCTAAGATTCAGTCATCCCCAAGCACTGCAAAAGTCAAAGAGTTTGACTACTGGAAACGTGGAGTATTTTACATAACACATCACATATGACTGGGTCAAGTAGTTGCAGGAACCAGCATTGCATATAAACCCCTTCTGTTGCTGTTAAGTGTCTCACTGTAGATCTCAATAAAAAAGACACATAAATCTTAGGGGAGGTTCTGCTGCTGGAGCTCAGTGGGGTGGCTGGAGCAGCCACTGGGAGCTGCTGACTCTGCTCCTGCACAGCTATTCCAAACATTTGTCTCTAAACTACAAGGGGGGTTAAAAAAAAGTGAGAAACCAACCCAACAAAAAAAAACCTGGATAGAAGAAACCTATCCTGTTTTACCCCCCTCCACACACACAATGTTTTGAATGTGTTTATCTGTTCTTTGCAGGGTGAAGAAACTAAAGCACTGACTCTGGTCCTTCATCGGGACTCTGGATCTCTTGGATTTAATATTATTGGTGGCCGGCCATGCGTGGTATGTTAATTGTTAAAATATGTTTGCCCTTTCCAGTTGGGAAAAGCATGTAGGTCAACACTTAGAGGAAAAATGTTGCTGACAAGCATTTGGTCCTCTTGGGATTCTTTCAGAGCAGTTCTTCCATTGGGATTGTATGGATGTCTATTAACTACTCTGCCTTTTGTCCCACTGCCTGTTTATCCCTGCATATCATCACAGCCAGCAGCACTAATCCTGGTGCAGTGCCACTCCCAAAATGATCAAACCCACAGGGTCTCCTCCTCAGACCATACTGCTGTGAAGTTATTGGGTTGAGAGCCACAACTTTAACCCCTTTCATTAAAAAAACCCCATTATTTACTCTCCTTTGCTCCAGAGATCCAGCAGCCCTCTGTGCAGGTGAAGGGATGGAAGTTAAACAGCCTGGGTTTGAATTCTGTGATTTCAGCAGATGTTTCCTGCACCATTCGCTCACTAATGTATTTTTTTGGGATGCTTCTTGGCTGGAGCTGCTGCATATGACTTTAATTACATCAAGGAGTGGATTATACCTTGTCCTAGTAATCTAGAAAGCATTCAGAACTACTTCTTGGCTGCTCAGAAATCTGACATTAATCACAATTAATTCCTAGTGAATTCACTTGAAAGCTAGTCTTTCTTTGGAGTTTTTCAACTTTCTGAGACATTGTTCTGCACTGGTAGAAGCGCTATACACAGGAATATGAAAATACCTTGTTAAGTGTAAGGTGTTTTCATGGGTTTCTATTCAAGTCTCCAGAGGAAAAGCTGTGCAACTAAAAATGAAATTTGCACTGTTGTCTTATGTTTGATGTGCAAGCAGGCTGCGTCTCACTGGATTTTGCTCTGAGAATAATTGTAATGACAATTACTCCTGAGCTGGCCCAAGTCAGAGGAAAATGATTATCAAGCAACTAATTTACCTAATGGAAGTCCATCCCTGGTTGCTTAATCTTTCAAAATCAGGGTATCAGGTGTTCTCATTAGCCCAAAGTAACTCCATATTAAGACATCAGTCAGAATATTTCTCTCAAATTACATGCACTGTTGTGGCATGGACAAGCTTCAGCTGAGGGCAGACAGGAGGGACAATAATGTGCTTTCCCTTTCATCCTTGAAGGACAATCAGGATGGGTCATCCAGCGAAGGAATTTTTGTGTCGAAAATCGTCGACTCTGGGCCTGCTGCTAAGGAAGGAGGGCTGCAAATCCACGACAGGATTATGGAGGTATGGGAATACACTGCCTTCTAACAGTGCAAGCTCCACCTCAGGTCTTCCCATGGCACGTTTGCTGTGGGTTTGGGGGAAGTGGAGCGGGGTAAACACTGTCTGGAAGATGTGTCTGTGGAAATATGCTGGGCTTGATTCAGTGCTGACCTCCAGGGCTTTAGGTATAGTCCTTCCCTAAATATAGAAACCAGATTATGGATGGTATGTGCATGTCCTGACTTTCTGAGGAGCTTGCATCTCTCTGGTATGCCATAGATAGTTCTTTTTTAAACTGATGGAAACTTGGAAGTTATTTAGTTAAAACCATATGTGAAATATCTGTGGTGTAAAGCACGACGTTGTTTTTCCTGGTATTTAAGTTTTGAATGGTCAGGGAAAATTCTGCTCTGCGATTTCTCTCTATGGTTTATCATAAACCAAAGTAACTCCTTTAATGTTGTTTGTGAGTTCTTACATAACTTAGATTACACTCTGAATTTCTTCTCATTTTGCCAAAGTCTTGACCTCAATAAAAAGCTCTTCCTGTCAAGGAGATGGTTGCATGAAACTTTTCCCTAAATTTGCAGAGAGCCAATTTCTTTTTGGGGGGGGAGAGAGAGAGAGAGAGAGAGAGAGAGAGAGTGAGAAAAAGGTTCATTTTCATGAAACAAAATGCAGCTGACGGTGAGTCAGTTCCCATTGTTTGGCATTCTGCAGTTAAGAAAAAGTCTTCCTCACTGTCTTATTTTTGTAGGCTGGAGAAACTTTGGGAGTCTATTGTTCAAAAAGATAAGTGTGGTGTTTGTTGCCAAGGATATCATGGAACAGCCAGTTTCTCTAAGTAATGGAATTCCATTGCTCTTATGTTTTGCAAATGAGCAATAAACAGCTGTTAAGGATTTTCTGTTGGCAGGGGACAAAGCGAATTTGCCTTTTTCTGTACAGTTATGGCAAATCGTATTCACAATTTAGTAAGGGTATAAAATATTAATTAAGTTTCTTCATATGGGAACGAATGGAGCCACAGTAGCAGAACTATAAAAAGATAAGAAGCTGAGCTGTGAAAGGATCCAGAGTTGCTCAAACTCTGTGTGTGATGTAACATAATTGCGAAAAGGTCTGGAGAGTTTTGTGAGAACTCGGCGATTTTGTTTGAACTGAAAGGTTTCCCATAAGCCTGAATTTCCCCACAGCCTCCTTGGAAGGCTGACATCCGTTTCTGAAGTAGTGCACAGTCACATAAACCAAACAACCCTCTGAAAACCAAAACTCTGAGACATCAAGGACCCCAGGGTTAGGAAATATCCTGGTCTCCGTGAGCACAAACCCTGTCACAGCTGTGGGAGTGATCCTGGCTCACAGTGCAGGGGACAAGGACAGCCAGCCTCCCTGGGCTCTGCCCCATCTGCTCTCTTGCAAGGGACCTCCTTCCTTCTGAGTTTAGTTTTGCTCCTTCCTCACTGCTCCCCAAGCCTAGTGTAGCTCCAGGCTGAGGAACGAGTCCCACTCTGTGTCCAGAGGAACTGAGAGGGACACCAGGGACAGGCTGGGTGAGCTTTCCTGGGTGCTCCCTCCCTGAGCAGGGCCTTGCCTGTGCCAGCAGTGTTCGTGCACAGTTCAAGCTGCATTTTCAGAGAAGAGAAAAGCCCAGAACAAAGACATCAGAGCGATTTGTTGGATTAGTAACACGCCAATGGTAGCAGGAACCCGTGTGTTGACATGAGGCTGACACGTGTTGACAGCTCTTGTTGTGCTGACCACAAACTCATTGTCATATTCCCTCTTCTCACCTCTAAATATACACAAAATGCTGATGAAAATGGAGCACATTGTTTCCCAAGGGTTGGCTTTGGGTGCCCCCAGCATCTCACTCTGGATCAGGAGTGTCCTGTGGAAGCAAGCCTTGAGTGGTGCCCAGCTAATGTGGTTTGATTCCTGTTGTGGAGCCATCTCCAAGAGTGCAAATTGAATTCTTTTTTAGATAAATTAATTCATTTCATGCAGCCCAGCCACTACAGGCATCAAGTTCACAGCACTAGACTGGAGTGCTCCAAAAGAGGGCCCTCAAAATACAGATACTGTGGACCCAGCTCCTGAAGCAGCTGTTTCATCCTGTGTTCTCTGCAGTTTATATTTAGCACATTTTATCTAACCTTGCTCTGGAGAAGGAAAAAGGGGATATCTCCTGCATCAAGGCATCTAAGTGAGCTTTGTCATCCTAATGTCTCATTATCTTAGATAATTGAAATACCTGTAAACTGTCTACATGAGAATTAGTAATGGCCAGCGGTGGTGTCCTTCTAGAGGCAAGATTTTTAATAACTTTCACACTGTCAAAGTTTTGATTTGGGAGTTTGACTCAAAAATGATTTACAGATGGAGCTGTAACTAGCAGGACACAGCTGGAGGACCTGGCACAGAGCAGAGCATCCTAGCAGGTCACATTTGCTTTCAAAGGCATGAAAAATGGTGAGGGAAGATGGCAACTTACTCCTCTATAACTATATTTAGTTATCTAGAACTTCTTTAACTTGTTTATTCAATATTAAGGTTTTATGTATCACCAGCATGATTCTAAATAGATTCTTCCACAAAGAATTCAGTGTAAGATGCTGAGCATAACATCTCCCTAATTAATTCCAGCATCCATCAGAGAGAGTTTACAATGAAGTAAAACATGAATCATTTGATTTCCTTTTGGAAAATGTTTCTTTGCTGCAGATCTTCTGATGGATGTGTTTTGGAGCACATAGCAAATAAGACTCGTCACTTCTCGTTTTCAGAGCTGCCACAACATTTCTAATTACTGAGCAGGGATTAGACAGAGTGAAATACAGACACATCAGGATATGTTCAGGGCTGATAGCAGAAGCATTGCTTTATTGCTGTTTGCTTGCAAATTCTATCCCCTGACAATTCGATCCAGAGATAACCTTGGAATTATGTCAGAGATAATTTTTAAACATATTTTCTTGCTGTAATTTGGATTTCCTGTTCTACATTTTTCAGAAGGTTAAATGCAGAGTTAATCAGCTTTACGAATTGACTTGAATTTTCTTTAAAAGAAATTTTTTGGCCCTTTTCATATCATTGAAATAAGTAATGGCACTGTGAGGTCTATGTTGCTACTGGTAAATGACAAAAATCAAGATGAATGTTGCATGGTCTGTACTACTCAGTCATCAGAGCAGCATGAATAAATACAGAGAAATATCCTTTTTCTTGTATTTTGTTTTACAGAACCTGTTGAATAATGATATTTAGTGCTTACATAGGGCTATGAAGATCATGTTGTGGCCATTAACTTCTTAATAATTTCCTCTCCCTGTTTAATAATGGCCCTGCTCTGTAAATGGGTAATCTGAGGCACAGAGGGAAAGACGCTCTAAGAGTTCTTGCCAGATTAAAGATTTGGATTTTGGTGTTTTTGTAACTTCTCTATGTAAACCAAAGCTTCTTACCTGTACCTGCTCTCAGATCTTTTACAATGACTTTAGGAGTGAGGAAGTCATGATTCTGGGAGATTTCCTCTGCTTTGACTACACATTTTTCAGGCAGTTCTCTACTCATCCATTCAAAGCCAGCAGCTGATTTCAGCTGGTGATTTACTGAGGTATTGTTGAGATGTTCCATAGCAAATTGCCACGTTAAAAACATGCTGAAACTATTGATTTTTCTGCAAAGGAATTACTGTTCTCATAGATTTCATTTTTTTCAGGGTAACAAAATGGTCCTAATTTCCTCTCTCAACAGAAGTTGGTTCAGGTCCCAGCCCTGAATGCCTCTATGCAGCTGCTTGGCATTTCTTAAGACAAAATCAGATTTTCAGAGTTTTTATTTTTAAGCACATCAGCCCTGTAAGATTATAAATTAAATCTGGCATTCTCTTCTCACTGACTGGTAAACTTGTTTGTTTAGCTCTGGGACTGCTTGGGAAGAAGGAGGCTTTTGAAAAGGCTGACTGCTCGCCACCTTAAAAAGTTTGCAGCACAATTAGGGCACTGTTGAGGCAGTATAAACTGTCACAGCTCTGCTGAAACCTGGAGGATTTATGCCATCTGGGACTCTCCTGGTGTTTCATGCTGCTCACAGGAAGGATCATTAGTTTAGGAGTTGAGAACACGTCTTAGTTCATTTGATTGATTTTCCCCAAAGCACACTCATGTGCTACAAATTACGGGCTGCTTTTCCAGGACGTGCATTTCTTCACAGATTACACACGAGAACAATGAAACTTTTTAGCAAATCTCGTGGATGTACAAACAAAATTTGCCGTTTGCTGCGGGCTCCCTGTTCACCCTGCAGTAAGTGTGGTGTTTTGGCAGAGCCACTTTCTGCTCACAGGAGGGGGTTAGGTGGATTTCAGGGAGATTAATTTGGTAGCTGTGTTCACAGCACAGCCTCTGAAAAGTCACATCAGCACAGAGGAATCCGTCAGCCACAGAGGAATGGCAGGAAAGGACCGTGAACCTTTCCCTGCCAGTGACACAAAGTGAGGCAAGGATGGCTTTAAAACTGAGTGAATGAATAAAAGAAGAAACATTCCTTGTGGTCTGGTGGTGCGTGATGGGTCTCGTTTTTCCAGCAGACTGAGCCTGTGGCTGAAAGGGCTCAGTGTCTTGCCCGTCTGGCTGCACTGTCAGTGCACCCTTGTGCTGCCCTGGGTGCTCTGCCCACCTAGCACCACTCACAGGCAGCTTCCACAAATAAAATAAAATAAAATAAATAAAATTACTGTCTGAACACCAATTTCTGATTTGCTGGTGAGCACTTTTTAGACAATGCCAGCTTGAGCAGGATAACCCTAAACCTGCAGCTCCTCGCGGGACGCTCGGTGCCAGCTGAACTCTGACAAGGACAGAGATTAAACAGAATTGTCATGAATGGAAAAATTCAGCTCTGCAAACAAGATTTACTGGGCAGCTCCATAGGCTCAGGAATTAATTTTCTAGAAGAAAACATTTTCAGACAGTGACTTAAAATTGGCTGTTGCAGTTGCTGCCAGGACACGCAAGCGCGAGAGCGTTTGTGGGGAGCGAGCGCGGCGGGGCAGCGAGTGCAGCCACAGCAGAGTCAGCTCTTTTTGGAGTTTGTGCTCCCAGAAAACTTCCCAAGGCCTTTGTCCATCTCTGTCAGTGCTGTCTCACAAAGCAGCATCGTGCCTGGGCTAGAACATAGATCCCACAGCTCGGTGGAAAGGGAGTAATAATAACAACCCAAAGAGGAAAATGTAAATGAAAACAGGCGGCCTTGGTTATCGCTGCATTTTTTCCTCTCATAAATTTATTTCCCTGATTTCATACCAGCACTACAGGCTGAGCTGTGGCAGGGAGGTGGGGAAAGCAGGGGATGAGCCAGAGAAGGAACCAAAGAGGTGCAACAGCATTTCTACACTAAATGCTGCGACATTGTTCTTCCCACAAACAAAACCAGATAAATAAGTTGGATGGAATGAAAATATAAGTGTTGCAAATAAAATAAAAGCAATGTTGTTTCAAATATTATGGACCAACACTCTCTGACCTGCAGGCTGCAGAGCTCAGGTTATAAGCACATTTCATGCTGCAACTTTTGGAAAGGTCCTGTGTGTGTTCCCCTCAAACTTCCACATCATCCTCTTCTTTCTTATTTTAATTGAAGTCCACATCATGCTGACCCTATGTGGGCATTTTGAATCTGTGGAAGCTTAGAGTATTATGGTGTGTTGAATGAATAAGAGGTAATTAAATTATATTTTAAAAAAGACTCTCTTAGGAATAGATCCCTTATGTGTAACACAAATTAATGGGATTATGGTGTGGAGCCTTTTCTCCCCTGCACTTCCCTCCACTCTTGCTTTCCTTGCTCACACAGTCTGCTTGGAAACAACCATTTCAGTCTTTAGGCAGCATGAAATCTCTCCCATAAAACCTTCAGTGCTCTCGAGATGGGGACCATGACAACTGTGCACAAATCAGGAAAAGAATTGCCACTGCTGGAATTGGGAGGAATGCCTTTTCTGGGATGGAGCATTCACAGTCCTTGCAGAGGAGTTAAATAATGTTGCTCATGTTTGTGTTGGAATTGCAGTTAAACAGGAAATTGCTCTTGAGAAAAAGGAGAATAAATTATGAGGAACTTGCTTTCCAGGTTGGATCCTCTTGCCTCAAACTTTTCATTATTGTAAGGTTGGAAAAATTGGGAGAAAAGTCCTACTGATACAATGCTTTAAACCAGAGCGAAAGTCACAGATTATTTAGCAAATGTTGTTTCTATTTGGGGTGGGTAACTTGTTTGGGATCACAGGGAGCAAGATTGGAGAGGAAATGCAAACTGCTTTGATGACTTTCAGTCAAATCTCACGTGAAGTCAGGGACTCACTCCACTGACTCCTGTGGTGCTGATCCCAGCGCTCATGAATTCCCCCATCCATCCTCCCTCAGCTGTGTTTACCATTTTCTGCTAAACCAATCCTTGCTAATTGCCTGGGTAATCCAGCTCTTGGTGGGTGCCTGCCTGCCTTGAGTGAGGCAGAGGGAAATTGCTCCCTTGTCCCAGCACCGGTGGGGAGGCTGTTCCAAGCCTGGTGTGGCACCTGGTGGCTGCAGGTCCGCCCTTGCTTGGCACCTGGGACAGCTTGTGATGAATTCAAGGTACAAACCACCTGCTAAAGCCAGAGTTTGGGGTTAGGAATTACTAATCTCTCAAAGAAGTGAGGAATAGCTGGTTCATCCTCTGTAGCTCATCAGAGAGAAAGTGTCAGACCCCAACAAATGTTGGGCCATTTTAAAGGATGCTCACAGAGCATATAACAAAGGGCCAATTTAGTCTTTTCATTTGTGGTACAATTCCTTGCATTTTAAATCATCTTGTCAGTTTTCCACATTTCAAGCCAAACCATTATGATTAACTGTTAGGTTTTATTTTTAGATTTCCAAATGCAAGGAGTCTTTTTAGAAAAAACACACAGAATGTCCTATCAACTATTTTCACACATTTGGTATCATAATTGGGCAATCAGGCACAATCATCCTTAATTTAGTACATATGTGGCACATTACCATGCCAATTGGGTTAAAGAGATGCATGAAGTAAGTGCAAATTATCTGACAAAAGGAGCAAGCTCAGACCAGCACTATCAAAAGGCACTTGAGTCACATTTGCATAACTCTTCATTTGGAATTAAAAATGAAATTTGTTCAGAAAACGTGAAAAATGCCAAGTGTGGGGGAATGACCAAATCTGCCTGGGGATCCCAAACCCTGATCCTGCAGCTCAACCCTGTGTGATTTTGGTGGAGGGAGTTTTCTTCAGAACAAGAGCATGGTGCTGTTCTAGTGGGAAGCAGAAAAAGTCTCTCCTGCCTAGTGGTCTTTGTAGTTTTAATGACAAATAAAGTGTTTAATAGTAAATAAAATCTATTCCAGTACTGGGTGTGGGGGGTTTTTGTTGGTTTTATCAAAGTTGCCAAATGTGAGGGTATGGTAGGACAAGAAACACTCCAGGCAGGAAAACCTGGAAAAGGAGAATGCTCAATAGAAGTTTATCAAATGTACTCTAGCAAAATGTATGGCAATTATGGCTTTAGATTTATACTCTCCTTCATACATGAGGCTTTTCCTTTGCTTAATTAATCAATTCTTTACACTATGAAAAATTATCCACAATTAACAGCAATTCTGGGCTTTAAACACTGAGAGGTGACAAGTTATCAACACTGGGAATTTAGTTCCAACATTGTTGACTGCTGCTTTACTTTCTTCGTTTTTTGATAAATTTCAGAACAATGTAACCTGACGACTTTATGTTCCACTACAGAGTGCAACTACAGGACTTATAAAGTTTTTAGGCTCTCATAAATACAACTGGAACTGGACTGACAAATAATAGCAGTTGAAAACTTTTGCTCCATCACTGAGGCTTTTAAATGAAAACAGTATTTCCCTTTTAAGACTTCCATTGTGCATTTTTAGTACTCAAAGTAAATTTGTGTTACGTTAGCTTTCATATAAAGGTGTGCCATCTTTAAAGAAGCTTCTACCTGTAAAGCCTTACACCTCTAAAGAGAATTTACCTCGGAAAGGGAAGGCTGTGTGGGGGAATATTACATCCAGAGAGGAAAGGTGAGCCTTTGGGGTGAAGGAGGAGTGTTCCAGAAGGGCTGAGCACATCCCATCCCTGTGTGCATGACAAGGCACTTCCCTTTTGTGAGGGACCGGGGGATTCCTACTCCCAAAGAGTGCAGATGGTGCAAGTGTCTCATCTCCAGCTTAGATTATGCAGTAAAGGTGCTTCAGTTGTGAAGCAGGTGGAAGAAGAGGCAGAGTATGGCAAACACTGTCTTTTGTTAGTGCAAGCCCCTTTTCCATAGCCTGGTGTTAAAATAGTCTTAAAAAAATAAAAGTCTCGAATTTCTAGATCCCTTATTGTAGGACTGGAGCTGTGGCTCTCAGGAACAGCATTCCTGCAGCATCCTTTCCTCTCTGCCCTTTCCCACTGGCAGTTATCAGCCACAGCCCCAGAGGGGTATCCACAGCTTAATTATATGCTCCATTTAACAGCAGTACAAAATTAATCCTGTTTGGACAGAGATTAGATGACATATGAAGAGCTGTGTCTGGTCTCCTCAGCGTGGTGAATTTTATCTTGTGGTGTTTGCATTTAATCTTCATTATTTTTTGCCATCATCCACATGCCTTTGGAGGGCACAGAAGTGTGCAAAGCTGAAAGCAAGGAGCAGGTTTGGGGATGGAGCCTGGCTCAGGATCCAGTTTAGTTCCTGCACACATTTTCAAAGACAGGAGCCACAGGTGCTCAGTCCTGGAAAACACCACAAGACTGTTGGGAGTACTGGAGTGCCATCCCCAGTTTTATCAAGCAGAGTAAAATAAAATCACTGGATGTTTCCAAGGATGGCTGAGGTTGGAGAGGACCTGTGGGGAGCAGCAAATGCAGCCCCTTGCTCCCACCCAGGGCCACGTGCCTGCCTTGGGTGAATAAAGCCTCACACACACTCTGCACATGAATGGACCTTTGGGCTGAGCAGGAATCTGAGCTGAAAACTGCTAAATATTATACATCTGTTTGATTGACTGGATGAATATGAGAAAGAAACCAGCAACAGGAAGGGAGAGTGAAAATGTTTCCTGAATCATTTGAAGGTGGGAGGAGGAAAAAAAAAATAAAAAAAAAAAACTTTTTAGTGCTATTTTTTTCCTCTCTCAGTTCTGCAGCCCTCCCAGCCCAGGAAGATTTAGTTTACTTCTTAAAAGGTCTTGCTTATAAAGCAGACCTTTTTCTGGCTCTGGCCAGCTCTAATAAAAATTAGCAGTAACTTTAGCAGCTGCCA
This sequence comes from Cettia cetti, assembly GCA_013401135.1. Taxonomy (NCBI): domain Eukaryota; kingdom Metazoa; phylum Chordata; class Aves; order Passeriformes; family Sylviidae; genus Cettia; species Cettia cetti. Next base: position 17,248 of record VZUI01017692.1, read on the forward strand.
TACCACATGACTGCTTGGAATTGCATAACTTCTTTTTCCTCCTAAAGAAACACACAAAGATCATCTGATCTCCACCCTTGCAGCCCTCTCCAAAGTGTTTTTCTCTAACTTGATTTCTAAAGAGAAATCTTTTTCTCCTTTCTTTTAGCAAGTCTCTTTTCTCAAGCCCAAAGTCTGACAGCAAATGGTGAGGGGCTCTGGGCAGAGCTTTCATGAGTTAAGTGAATAAGGTGATTATTTGTATTTTTGCTGCTTCAAGCTCTATTACTGCCTATAAAAAAGAAGCCATGTCACGGACAAAACAAAAATATCTTGTGGCCGAAATTGTGGCCTGAATTTCTGGGAGCATGGGTTTGGATGGAGAAACATTGTGGTTTGCCAAGGACAAGGTCATGGTGGGAAGGACAAGGCTTCTGTGGCCACTGCAGATGTAAACTGGACACAGAGTGTTGGCTCAGACCAGGTCCTGTGTGGAAATCCTCCAGTACCCACCCTGATCTGCAGACAGAGGGGATGGAAATTGGAAATTGAAAATGATCAGCCTCTTCTGGATGTGGGGCATGTGGAGATGAGCCATTGCTTTCTGCCTAATTGTGTTTCCCTTTAGCAAAAAAACCCCAAGTTTATCATCTTCATCAAAACCTAAGAACAAATAACCCTTTCTCTGTACAGCACTTTTTTCCCAAGCAAATTTCTTGCAAAGAAAAAAAAAGTGTTTTGTCAGGATACTCCATTGACTGCATATTTATTTATCTCTCCCTTGTAGCTCATTCAGAATTCATTCCTATTTTGTAAGTCTTGAAGAAATCTCCTGTCTATAGTTACAAAGAATTCTTAAATGATGGAATGAGAAAAAACCCCCATGTGTGTCAGACTCTTTAAAGCTTGGTTCATCCTAAATCCAAACAAACAAAGCCAGGTGGTGATAATATCATGGAATATGAAATGTAGCTGAAAACTCAAACCTTTTGGCACCCAGGGAAGCTGTGGAGGCTGCGCCTCTTGGAGCCACTGTCACTGCCTTGCGCCCAGTTTTTGTCCCATACTTGAGCTGAGCCAGTTCTCTTAACCACAATAAAATTGGAATAAAATGTGAACTTACGTAATTCTCGCTTTTGTATTTTCTCTGTTGGTGGTATTTCCCTTTTCCTGCTAGCTTGTCAAGACTCCTGACTCTCATTTTGGAGTGAAAGTCTGGCCCCTTGGGTGCTGGGGATGAGCAGATGCACTGAGCTGTCTTCAACTGCACTCACAGCTCAGAATATCCTGCTAGCAACTCTTGTTTTAATTTCAGTGTTCACACAGCCAGCCCTGTGATTCCTTCCCATGTTTGAAGGAGCTGTACATACTGAGCCTCTTCTTTTTAATACAACCTTTCATTGTTTTCCCTTCATTTTGGCTTTCTTCTTTCCCCTTAAAACCTTTGTAGGCAAAGTTTCCTCTGCAGCAGGGGAATTGTTCACCATTTCTGTTACAAACCCTTCTCTAGCAACCAGAACCTTCTCCTTCAGTTTTAGCCAGTTTTATGTCCTGCTGCTAATTAAAATGCCCTCTGCCTTTCTCTCTCTCTAAGTTGACCCAAAAGCAGGGGGTTTGCCCCTTTTTGGCTGCCTCACTGGAGGAGGCATTTGCAGACTGGCTGAGGAGCTGATGTTAAGGTGAGTTACAAGGCCAGGACAGGCCAAGGGTGGCAGAGATAAGATTTCAGCCTCTAGCACATCTCCAGGCTCCACAGCCTGTGGCAGGGCTGTAAATCCCACTTTTCCCTGCTCTGACACTGCAGCTCAGCTTCTCCCAGCCTGCCTTCCCCAGACCCTGCTGTGGTTCTTTGTTAGACACCCAAACTCATTGGATTAATGAGAAAACTTCAGTATCTCAGGCAGAAATAGGAGTTGGGAGGCTGAGAAGATGCTGTGAAGTTTCTTTTGGGGTGAAATGAATTTTGTGCATAATCTAAGAGAAAATCCCTCCAGACTGGAGTGACACTATTGGAACTTTCTGCTTGGTTTGAATGCTGTCACAATTTAAATAGATCTACAGAACAAAGGAACCAGAACCCCACAGCCAGAACGAAGATAACATTTGTCACTGCCTCTGTCCTTTTTGTCCCAAATAACTAAAAATAACTTGCTTTCTGTTTGTTTATCCCCTTGCCTGAGGTGCAGTTGGTGGGAAGATGCAGAGACTCCTGCTTAGCTCTTGTTTGATTGCAGGGACTAAATTCCCCTCCTTTAGAAAACCTTTGGAGAACAACTAAGCCCAAAAGCTTTTAACTGCTTAGGAAGTGTTTCAGGAAAAAAATGCAATTATCATGGCTGCTTCAAGGGAGTTGTCACTGAAGCGATAAACCGTGGTAGAATTTACTTATCCTCGTAGGAAAATGCAAATTAAGGCTATAAATGGAGGTCTTGGGAAAGGTCCTGACCACTTTTTGCCACCAGCCTCATAATCACCCCCAGTCATTCATATTCCGAGACAATCAGGTGATGAACATCATCTTCTGCAGGGGAAAAAAGGACTGGGAAATTAAGTGTGCAAGTGAAACGTGCAGAAAGAATAAATGCCTTTGTTTGTATCTCTCCTTCATGTGTTAATCACTTGTTAACTGCAAACCACAACATTTCCAGCCCTGCAGGGCCTTTCTCCAAGGAAATTGAACTGGGAGAGTAGGACAGTGTTTTAAAAGTCACTAGAAATTGAAAGACAAGCGCTGACCTGAGGTTTGAGCACAGTGTTGGATTAATTTGATATCTGTCCAGCTGCAGTCAGCAGTGAAGATTTCACTAAGGGAGTTTATGGGAACATTCATAAAGTCTGCTCTGACCCGGGGATAAAAAGTGAATTTACAGCTGTTTATTGGAACTGTTACTGGAGGTTCTGTGCAAGCCTATAGGATCTGTAGGTGAGCAGAAGCTGCCCCATAAGTTGTCTATCACAGGGGAAAAACTTAAGCATGTTTTATATGTCCAGGCTAAGTGAGGGATTTGTTTTGCTACAGCCAAAGTTGCTAATTATTTGCCTAAAATAAAGGATATGCATTAGATAAACAACAGCTGAGGTCTTAGGCACTGCTCAGTGTCAGAGTCCATAAACACGGGAAAATAATCTGCAAATGACAAATTCATTGATCTATGACAGGCACAAATGTATTTTCCATCTCCTTTGAGTACTTAAAACATTAACTCATCATTGGAAAATCCAAATTGTGGTATTTGGCCCTAGAGAAGAATTTTATGGAAAACAATTTTTAGTTCAATCTCACACTCTGCAGCAATACAATTGTTGTAAACAGCTCAATTTCTGCTTCCTTCAGTTCCTAATACCCACATTTGCAACTGCTTTTATTCTCCCAATAAACCAAATTTTTGACTGGAGAAAGTCAACCACAATGTATTTTGTTGCTGCCTAAATTCCATATTTCCTTTTAAAGCAAATGAAATGCAACATTATATTAATGTTTGAAAATGAAAAACATTGCGTTGTGGGATTTTTTTTTTCCTTTCCAGAATATTCCTGTTATTTTGTTACAGTGCAGTCATTTTCTAGTCATGATTCTAAATTTCAATTTCTGCCATTAACTGCAGAGCAGATGCAGGCTTGGAACCTGGAGTAATGACTTTGCAGCTGAAACACGCTGGCTTCTACCACTCTGTGATTTAGAGAGACATCAAAATTGTGTCAGTTATTTAAAATTACTTCTCTCTGAATGTAAATTTTTGAGCATGTCATGATCTAACTAGATTTAGTCTATTCAAGTTTATAGTTCAGCTCCACAGTTAAAAGTTTTCTTTAGCTTGGATGTTCAAATTCAACGAATTCTAGATCAAGGTCTGCTCTAAAGCTCCAGATTATTGTTGTTGTTCTCTCCCAACCATTACTTTGTCCATCACTTAAATTGCTTTTGGATTAAAGTATTTTGTTATATGGAAACACGGGGCATTTTAGGCATTAAGAGCACTGAGCATATCTCTGAATCACAAATGGGCCTGATTTTTGTTTTTCTTTATCCTGTACTGTGTCAGACAGAGGATTTCCTACCGTTGTTTGGGAAAAGAAAGCTGGAGCTGGAAAGGAAAGCATAAAACTGATTGCCTGATGGTTTAGAGTTACAGACCACCTACCCTGAGAGGGGAGTAATTGAAATTCTAAAGAAGAGAAAAGCCATAGCCCAGCAACAAACAAATTAGGGAAAGCTTAGTGGAAAATTAGTGGAACAATAAAATATGATCCCATTTTGGCAACACTTTGGTACTCGGAATAGCTTTACTTGGGAGAAAATAAAAAGCAAAAGGAGCCACTCAAGGGAAAGCCATGAGACACATTTAGAGACTTTCTAGACAGACCTAATAGCATTTTATGCACTTAACTTGTTATAAAATCTGTATATATTCAGATGTTGTCTTACATAATTCCTTAACTTGACATTTAAAAGAAGGGAGAATAACTAGATAAGGAAAAGAAAGAAAATAGAGTGTGCTCTCTCCAGAAGAGGCTTTTTTAAGGAAGAAGGTACAGGGCAAGATGTTTTAAATTCTTTTGGGACCTTAACAAGTAATTTATCTAGAAACTATTTATAAACCATTTTTATAAAGTCTCAGTTAGTGACAAGTAGATGTATCTTAACTCAAAAGTCACTTCTGGATGAAATAGTTACCTAACTTTGTTCACATTCACCCCTAAATAATCTGGTTTGCTTTGGGGTGTTGCATACAGTAAATTCTACACACATCTGAGTAAGGGGCAGCTCTGTCCCTGGGGATTCCTGCTCACCTACAACTCTCAGATTTTCCCAAGATAGGAGAATCTGACTGCAAAACCACAGATTGTTGTGGGCCACTGAACTCAAGGCAGAGCCTTACCACAGTCAGTTTAGGGCATTTAGCTGAGTGCATAAAAAGCTTTAAATAACAAAGAAATAAAAAAGCTGTCAAGTGAAGTTTGAAGCTCCCTGAGAATATTTTCCAGAGACAGCAGCTACACCTCACTGCTGTTTGTCTGGCTGCTCAGCTTCCATGAGAACATTGTGGAGGAATTTAGAGAGGGGCTAAAACCTCCTATTCCCAAACACATTCCCTCCTCCTCAGTCACTGGGGAATCCAAGAGCACAAGTGCAGAGGCCAAGTGGACACATCCTGGCTGGAGGAACAGGCAGCTCCCCTGTGCTACAAGCCAACAAGAAGTGAGAGTGTTCTTGCCTTGGTAACCCTGAGGGGATGGAATTTGGGTTGTGATCTCTTCTTTTGGGGTGAGCCTGAATCCAGCTATTGTTCCATGGGAGAACAGCTGCAGGGGACACCAGGGATGTTTGCAGGAGGAAGGAGAAGCTGATTTTTCTTCAAGATGGAGCTGAAGGTTTTCTGGTTAAACAGATGTTCCTGCAGTGGCTGTTCTGTGCTGATAGAATCAGTTTTCAGCCTGTAAAAGCCAAGAGGCTCAAGGAAGCTAAGGGATGCCCAATCCATTTTAAGAGGCACCAGGGCAAATTTCTCACTTCACACACTGAAACCAAGGTAAGAGTTCAGTGATAAATCAAAATGGCCATTTCTCCCCTGTCAGTAGAGGAGGAATTCCATAGGAGCAGCTGCCAGGCTGCTGTGCAGGCTCACACTCCCTTTCCTTTCCAGGTGGGGCCTGGGGTTGTTTCAAACACCCCTTTCACTGAGCCCTGGGATGTGGAAAGACACTGGGAACTATTTTGAATCCTTGCAACAGGTGGTTAGAGTCAAACTGCAGTACATAGAAGTTGTAGTCTTTCCAAGGTTTTCATTTTAGCCACATGAATTATTTCTCATTTAGTGAGACAGGAGTTTCAGCAAGTTGTGCACAATTTCTATTTGCTTTTTCTAATAAGCAGTCAGGGCAAGGGTGACTTCTGTTCTTTCTGCCTCAAAATGTGTGTGAGCAGACAAACATCTCATCTCATATGCAACAGCAGCACAACGACCAGATGTCTTGTTTATGCTTTAAAATATTTTTGTTCCAGTCCATAGATGAAATTCTTTCCACTTCAAAAATGTTCAGCTTGAACTTGGGCAGTTAAAGGATTCCTGATGAGAGAGCTGGGTGAGCCAGCAAGATACACGCTCTTCTCAAGGTCTCTCTTCCACAAACTTTTATACTTGCATTGAATTTATATCAATTCCTTTCATGGCCTGAGGTGAGGCTTTAATTTTTTCTAAGGTTTGCTCTGTTATTTTTTTTGTTCCTCTGGATAGGACCAGGTTTGGGCCCCAAGACCCAGCAAGAGCAGAACTACTGCCCAAAAACTGAACTTGGGCTGCCCTTAGCCCTGCAGGGTCAGAGGAGTTTGAAGAATCTCCATTCCTATTTCTTACAGGAATACAATAATATACTTTAACAAATACACATCAGAAATTGTCAGATGGGAAGGTTTCATGGTTCTTTCTTGCAGTGCCCACTGTCAGTTCTGAAACCCACACAGTCCAAGCATGAAATCCTTATCAAAAAAGAGTTGTGCTTATTTATATCATAGTTGACACAGCAGTGCCTTCAGCTCTTAGAAATCTTCCCTGCAGCAGTTAGCACAGCCACACTGACACTGCTTTATCCAGTGAAGGAGGTAGGAAAGCAAAATGATCAAATACTGGTAATAACAAGAGCCTGCTGTAATTAATTGTATTACTACTGCCAGTGCTAAGTGGAGAAATGAACTGAGTGGGGTGAATGGAGCAGAGCAGACTTGAGAACAGAAGGTAAATGACAGTATTTTACATAGGCATCAAATATTTGACAGTTTTACAACCAGCTTGTTATTCCTGACAACTGTTGCTTTGTGATAAAGGGGGTTTGCTCTTTCCATTTCTGGCTTTCTCACATCCTGAGGGCAGCTCGTGCCTGGAGGAGCTGAGGAGCAGCTCTGTCAGTGCCACGGGGCACCTGAGGGGTTACTGACTCGCCCAGCACTCCCAGTGAGCCCTGAGGTTTATTTAAGCAGCTCCTCAGATCCAAAAGGGGGCTGCCCATCGAGGTGGGGGCTTTTTCACACATCAGGCTGCACTGGAGAGGGTGGGCACCTTCTCAACCCCTGACCCAGCACAGAACATTCACACACAATCCAAGGCTGTGGCTCATCACCTGTTACTGGTGCTGTAGCAGTGCCTGGGGACCTTCACGGAGATCAAATCCCCGTTGTCACCAGAGCTTACCTTCAATAAAGTCAAATATAAATGCTCAAAAACCTACAGCAGGGCAAAGCCAAGAGGGGTTGTGTCCCAATTGTTGTCAGAACTGGCTCACAGAAGCTCTTTTTACCCATTTTCATGGCTAAGGCAGGGCTGGCACCCCAAGCTTTTAGTCCAGGCAGTGACTTAACCACAAAGGCAGCAGCTTCTCTTGGAGGGGGAATAAATCCACAATTGTAATCCCTCTCCAGGTTGTTTTAGTGCTGCTCCTGGGTATGGATGGAAGCTTGTGGTGTTTTCACAGTCTAGACTAAGATTTAGACAGATAATTCTAAAGATTGAGTATATGACACATGTAACAAATTCCTGTATGCTGAGCTAGTCAGGGGAAGGATTAGGGAGGCATCACTTTCAGTGTGACCAGCTGAGCTTATATTAAAGTATAGATCACACCTACACTGGTTTTGGGGCTTTTTTTGGTTATGCTAGACCAGACTAGTTCTAACAGAATTGGAATGAGTGGAACTAGGGCACAGCATCAAGTGACAGAAAAATGAACAGAGAGAAAATTAGAGAAAGTACCCCCTCATTAATAACAGAATGCTTTATAGAATTTTACTCATCCTTAAAATATAACTCAGTTACCTTGAGACTAAGAGAAGAGAAAGAAGTCTGAGACAAAATAGGAATCTTTTCGGAAAAGTCGTGAAAACAAATACTTAGATTGTTAAAATACTTCTTGAGCCATTCTTCTTTACAGGTTCTATACCCTATAAACAAGCTATACCTGCATTTCCATGATGAATGGGAAGCATCCATGATATGGATAACAGCTGCTTAAAATTCCAATTGTATTAAAGTTTGGTTTGTCCATGAATTATGTATTCAGCTATAGCTTGCTATAGTTGATTGTTTCTAACAACAATTAATATTACTCCTTTAAATAAAAAGCACAATGTGCATCTGTTACAGACGGAGAAAGCATTTATTCTGTGTATACCTAAGAGTCCCAGAGGGAGATTTGGGTGTCCAAGGAATGCAGGGTGTGGGGTGGGCTGTGGCTTCCCTTCAGCCCTGGCTGTCAGATCAGCCCCAATTTGCTGTTTCTGCTGCCATTTTTAGTGATTTGGTATCAGCAGCCCCAGCCCCTGGGGAGATAAGAGGGGGCACATGAGCTCTGCAGGGCTGTGGGGCAGGACTATATCAGTCTGGCAGCTGTTCTGTGATGGGGAAGGTATGTGACAGCTCAGGGCAGGCTCCAACAAATGGAGCTCCCAAAAAACGGGCTCCAAGCTGACCTGCCCCCCAAAGGCTGCCTGGGCAAGGGCTCAGTGTCATGCCTGACATTTGTGCTGAAACCTGAGTTTTTGTAGTGGGAAATGCCTTACCATGGAGGTGTTTTCAGGGAATTTGTTTGGGGCTCTGCTGAACACTGACCCATTACCAGCAAGGACCTGCTGATGTACATAATCTGTACATTGAGGCCTCACTGCTGCTTTAAAACCAAAGATAGTTTGGCCCCAGAGCTGCTGGTATTTATAGTGGGGAAGAGGAGTGATGGAATGCTGCCTAAAATGCAGAGGAGGCTGAGACCTGCAGCTCCCCACATGCTGGGACACTAATTCTGGGGAGCAGAAAAATTCAGATCCAGACCAGACACTCCCCACAAATCCAGGAGTCACTGAATCAAAGGAGAGCTCTCAGACAGTCTCAGGGGGATTGTCACACTCAGAAGAAACCACGATTTCGGATAAATTATCCCTTTTTCAGATACATTTTCCCATGGGCCGTGTTCTCCATTGTCTTGTCCCTTGGGTGGTTGGTTTTTTTCATGTGAAAAAGGTGTAAACCACTGTTATTCTCAGTGATGGTGTTTGACACTGACTGTAATTTTAAAGGGTACAAAGTAGAAAGGAAGGAGACCCAGTACAGGTAGAATTCTGTGCAGAAGAAGCTGCTGATTGATTTTCTGCTTTCTGTCCCTGGATGCTCTGCTCACTCCATGTTCTTGCCTCCTCCCAAATCCCCAGGATTCCCCTCCATGATATTTTGCAGCCAAGGAAGTGTTGATAAATAGAATTTTGACTTGTGCCACTAGCTAGAAAAGGATGCACCTTTCCAATTCATTTCACCCAGGGCTATTAAATAGTCATTGAATAGGCAACTGAGGTACCAAATTCAGATTAAATCTTTGTTTCTACTTCCCCAGAGTGCTGAAACCCATGACTTGCAGGATGATTTTGGCTCAATATATTGGAGAAACACATTCCAACTTAGGGACATGATTTATGCCAAATATACCTTTGTAGGTTAGGAGCTATTATTCGTAATACAGGTATGTGGAAAAGAAATGTTTATGCTTTATATTAGAAAGTGTTGATTTGTTAGACACAGTTGCAGATTTATTGTAAAGCTGATGTGGCTGAGATAACCTGTCAATAATTAGGATTTTGAGTAGGGTAAGTATAGAACAACACAAAACCAGGACTTTATTAATAGCAGAAAATTCCCAGAGCATAAACAGGGAATATATCCTTATATCCAGTGATGCCCCCTGGAATCCACAGAGCCTGCAGGGAGCCCCTGTAGGTCCTGTCACTGCAGGGGACACAGAGACAGTCCTGGTTGCTCATCATGGGTCATTCCCTCCACAAACACTGCATATTCACAGGAATACAAGTCACAGTTCCAGAGGAAGAGGAGGAAAGAGCAGTTCTGCTCCCTGACCATGACAGGAGAAAGTTTTCCTTCCTGTTTCTATTCCCCAGTTCCCTGAGCTAAGCAATGTGAGGCAAATCCCATTTTACCTGAGAAACTTTCATGTCTTGGGGATTAGTTATGTACATCCCCATTTGCAGCTTTTACCCACAACATTTACCATCATTTTGGGACACTAAGCTCAGCTGTTTTAATAAATATAGTGAGGGGTTTTTTTCATTGAACTGTTCCTCAGCCATCACTGCTTTGCTGCTGAGTGTCAGTATGAACTGCTAAACATGAAATATTGTCCAGAGGTACAGAATATTCTCATGAAACTATCATTTCCAGAGACAGAGGGGATTAAAAGCTACATTGTTGACTTTTGAACAAAAATACAACCAACTTTCAGTGCAAGCATTCAAAGATGTAATAAAAAGCTGCTGTAACAACAGTTCTCCCTGCCTAGCTGCTATTGGAGGTTTGAATATGCCATTTGTAAGGTTTAAATTGCTTTTGCAGTCAAGTGTTGTAATCCATTAGTGATAAGAAAAGGTATTTGTCTATCAGTTGCAGTTAACTGCATTCCTTGTATTAGAAACAGTTTAGTCTCTTACATGAGGCCAGTGCAGGAAATTGTTCTGAGAGTCTGGCTGCAGAGCTGGGAAAGGAGCAGTTGGTGCTCCCTTCCCCCAGCAGAAATGTGAGGGATAACTGAGCTCTGACAGCCAGCAACTTAACCTTTAGCAGGGCTGCACAGAGCAGCACCACAGCCTTGTACTCAAAGCTTTTCAGCTCCTTCTGAGCTAAGTTGTATGGGAAAAAAAAAAAAAAAATCCAACTCTTCCTGGGTTTTTTCTCTTAAAACAGTGATGTTTCTTCCTTTGGCTGTTCAACCATGTTATTTCGTTACTTTTTTAGATTATATCATTATTCTTCCAAAGAAGAAATTCTAAATCTGTGGGTAAATGGATGAAGACAAAGATTTGGGTTTTGTAAGTGGGAATTGCAGCTTCTCTGGAAGAGCAGGTTCTCAGATCAGATTTGTTACCAACTCCATTCAAGTTTTGGAGCAGCATTTGCTAAAGATCATCAGCTTTGCATCTTTGGCTAAACATCACCAGGAAATGTCCTGGTGCAGGAAGTGCATCAGGACATTTCCTTGGGTTCCTCTGCTCTGTAAAGAAGCTGACAAATGTTGCTCCAGATCTCTAAAATGTGATCTAACACAGCAAAGCATGATGGATATTACATATCACAGACTCATGGAAATCAGATAGGAAACGTATCAGATGTGACATCAACCCCCAGACTGGCACTGGACTGGCACTCTGATCATCTTGGTCACTACCTAAATGCTGGATTATAAATTATTTTGGGATCTGTATAAACTGCACATGTACAAAGCAATATATTTCTAAAGAGTTTAGAACAGTAATTCAAGCACTGCACCCTTTATGATTGCAATGCAGTCATCTCCTTACGTGGTTTTATTACAAAAAGCTTAATTTTGTGAGGGGCTGTTCTCACAGGGTCAGCAGCCTGTTAGAGGCTGCTCTCACCCTATCCTGAAACCCAAAGCAGCTTCCTGTGGGATTTAAGAGCTGCAGCTGTTCCAGTGAATTCAAGATGTGTCTTACAAAGCCTTGCACCTAAGGGAAAGCTGCAGCCATTGGGCTGGACAACACCTGATGTTGGACATAGGATCCCTCTATTCTGCTGCTTGAAATAATCCATGCTGAGGGGGGATTTTGTAGTTTCCAGGGACTCACTCTCTGCAGGACTTGGAGCTGGCAGAGGCCCTGTAATTTGGATATTGCAGAAGAGTCAGCTTTCCCACCTCAAGTTTTTGGCAGGAGGAGCTCTGACCTGCAGGGAACCCCTGGAGAAGGAGGGATAACAATCCAGGGAAAACAAGCAGTGAAAAAGGAGGCAAACTGCATTACATCAGGGTTACTTGTTTATCAGAGGAGCTGCACAACTTCAGCTCCTGATTTCTGAGGAGGAGAACAGAGGCTGTGCCAGGACCACATCTCCCTTACAAAGGCTGGGCATGAGGCCACGCAGTGATAGCGTGTTCTTCACAGCAAATAATCCCATCAATACCAACTTCTTCTTGTGCAGAGTGTTTGGAGATCGTACATCATCCTTAACAGGAACATTTCCTGCTGTCCTGCTGCCAGGGTGCTCCCAGCAGAGCCTGGGAGAGGGAAGGAGGCCCTGAGTGCTGGTGGGAGGGCAGCAGTGCCACAGCACCCGAGTGGGTCGCATCTCTGCTCTGGTTTTAATCTGGGTTCATCTGACAGTGATTCCCACTTGTTTTCATTGAGCAGAACCATATGTTTGGTTTTCAGCAGCACATGAAAAAGTCAGGGCACTGCTCACAAGCTGAAATGCCTCCACAGAGAGGGAACGGATGGGCCTGCATCTGCCCCACCACTCGTTATTTCTCTTCAAAGACTGGGTTGGATTTACTGCAGCTGTCAATCAGCTCCAAGCACTTACTCCATTTTTCCCCTCTCTTTGTAAATCAAATCCATCAAATCTACTGCTGTCAAGTGGATAGTGAAAGGTACCTCCCCCCTAAAGGGCCTCTCCAGCTGAAAGCAAAACAAGCACCTGATAATCCACAGGAAACCCTGTGGGATATAAATATACATGCAGTGCATCACACCAGAATAACCAGAGGGAATCTAAAGGCTGAACACCAGGGTGCCCAGTGCAAGCAAATCCAGTTCACAGGAGCATCCCTCTTGTTTTGCCTCCAATGGGAACAGTTTGTCCAGATTCTTAAAACCTAATTCCACGAATTCCACACAACCCCCCTTGCCATTTCGTTTGCCTCCTTGCTCCAGGTAACACAGTAGAATACTGATCCAGCACCTGCTCTGTGTGCAGCTGAGATTTCTCTCTGGTTTCAAGCACTCTGTGCCTCCACAGCCATTAAACAAAGCCATGCTGGGATAAACAAAGTTTTGTCCTTGCATAGAAGGTCTAAACTCTGAGGGACAGCCCTCACTGGATGCCGAGCCTCATGCAGGTTCACAGACAATTTACATTCTACTTTGGATTACATTTTTTCTCACAACCTATTTCCCACAGAAAGGGGGACTGGAATTGGACACTTGGTGCTCACCTGACAGATAAATCTCCTTCCTGTAAACAGGAAGCCTGTTGAGTTTTTTGCCATAAATAAAGCTGCATCCAGCAGTAACTATAGGAGGGCAGACTTCAGGCTCCGTGTTGTAAACACTGTCAGATGCAAAAAATAGTTTCTGGATTTTATACAAGGTATTAGACTAGCAAGATGTGATTACAAGGCATACGTTTTTCTGGGAGCCTATTTATGTGCAGCTGAACACAGCTTTTGATTCATGAAGCTCCTTTTTTATATAAAATGCAGTTTGGCAAGTTTTAGCACTTAGTTAACTAATTCCCACCAGAAATACTGAAAGCATGGTTTCCATTTATAGCAAAGGGGATTAGGCTGATTTAGAAATACAGTATGTTGACAGTACTATTTAAAAGCATATGGACAATTTGCTCCTTTCTTCTCCATGACAAAAATGAGTGGTAACCATCAAATTCTTTGCATCAGAGCACTGGCCTCTCTGTTTTGTCAAGATCAGTGTAATCTTTTCCAGTTGTAAAATCGAATCCAAAGTTGCCTGATTTATTGCTCTTTGCTCCCCTCAAAAGGCACCAAGGCATCTCCACAGCCCTTTCCAGGCAAACTCAGTGTAAATCACTGCATGGAGGCTTCCAGAACACGACTTTGATTGGTGCAATAGTTCCCAGCACTAGATACTAGTTAATTGCAAGTATTTGGTGATGATTTTCTATTAATTGCAAAAGTTTATGCTAGTACACTTTGAGAAATCCACGACAATATAATGCAAGAGGAGAAGAATTATGTCTTGTTATTCACATATGTCTTGTTGGAGCCTCTGTAATTATTCTACTTGGGCTTTATGCAAAGAAGTGTCTTAGAGAGTCCTGCAGTAGAACAGAAACAATCCCAGCACAAAAGATGCATGTCCATACTTAAATCACAGAAAACCACAGAGCAGGGCAGGCTGGAAGGGACCTGCTGCAGCAGGGAAATGTGTAAAAACACAGTGTGCCCTTACAGAATGAAATAAAATTATTCATAATATAAAAATGGATCACTTGAAAAGTCCTGATTGCCTGGCAAGTCAATAAAGGTTTCCTGGACACAGGAATATATCTAATAGTGATGTAGGAACTCCACAGGAAAAGCTGCCACTGTCACAGGGGACAGCAGGCTGTCACACTCATCCTTTGGCTGCCAGCCACCAAGGGATGCAGGCTGCAAGAAAGCTCAGGATTTTCCTACAGGCACCAAAAACAAGGGATCAGAGCCAGAACTGATGCTGTGAATCTTTGCCCTGAGACATTTAGGTCTGACTCAAATATCTGCACGATTTCATATTCACAGAGATCAAGAAAAGTATATACACAGAGGTAACAGTCAAAGGAAGTGAGAGGATCCATGAGCAAATCCAAGGAGAAACCCTCAGATATAGGGAGTTCTTTTGAGTCCTGTGTGAACAGTAATATTTCTTACAGAAAATGCACTGAAATGAAAAATGCAGACCCCCAAAAGGCAGGGACTGAAATGATTCTCAGCTGAAGTCAGTGAGACTTTGTGTGCCAGCCCAATCTGATATTCACAGTGATCTGCAGTCACTCCCTTCATCCATTTGCTGACTGCAGTGCATTATAGTGAATGAATAACACCATATTTTCTTGAAGCTATCTTAGATTAATGCCATGAATACTTTTGTTAATGATCCAGAACATTCACGGCCTGTTTTAATTATTTCATCTCCCTTGTACATCTCAATTATTAAAATAAGCAGAAGTTAGCAGAAAGTGTTAGGAACAAAGTTGAAGCATGAAAACAGCTCTGTGCTCTCAGCAGCACGATCCAGAAAACATTTGGTTGCCAACAGTTCAGTGATTCATGAAAATCACACTTGCATGTGAAATCTGTGTTTGGCTGAGGCCCCAGGCAGGTGGTACCAACCTGTCAGGCTGAACACACAGAAGGATTTCAGAGCATTTCAGGACAGTGCTGTTCTAAATGGAATGGCCCAGTGTGGGCTTTGCTGATCCTCAGGCACTGAGGATTTTAGAACCAAAGAATCCATACTTGTCTATTCCTGCACCTCTCATAGGGAGACCTAACAAGTACTTTGGGGCAGGAGGAATTTAATACAACAAAACCTTCCCTTTTCCGTCCTATTGTTACATGCTGCAAATTATGGCAATATTTGTGAGTATCAAAACCTGAAAATACTCAATGATTAAGCCAATATAGTAACTATGTCAGGAAACAAATTTAAGCCAGGCAGGTGTTTGGCAAAATGACTCAAACCTTTGCTAACAAATGTCAAATAGAGATAATTTACATTCTCTTTAAGCAGAGCTATTCAATGTTTCCCTCTTTAGAAGCAGCCAGTTGGAGAAATATCCCCAAGACAAAAATATTCTGCATCCAGAATGCTCCATGGAAGTGTGACCTGCACAGCAATAACCTTTCAAGTGTTCACACTCCTGTCTCTCATGGAAGCAACATAAGGCAAGTTTAGGTTTGCATTATCAAATATCAGTCTGGTTACCATCAAACTCCAGAGTCCCTCAAAAATACCTGAGCAATTGTCCCCAGATAAAGCAGCTCTTGACTCCCAGATGTGTCCCATTAACTGTTAAATAACACACACAAAGAGATACACATGTACACACATCTTGAACACAACTTTCGGGGCAATGTTTTTATGATTTAGTGCTTTCCCAAAATAGATGCATACATCTGCAGACTTGAAACATCTCACCCTTAGGAGCTTTAAAAAATACATATAATCATGCCACATTTTTGAGAAAAACTCCTTCCTATTGTGGGATCTTATTGCACTCAGCTCTGTTTTGGATACATGAGTGTCTCCAGGGCTAAGCACACCGAAATAATTGTAATCCAATTGTGCTGAAATATTTAAGGGCATTTGTTGCTGTAAGAACATTCCACTTGACTCAATCAAGACCCACAGCCAGAATGGTTTCAGAAATAAAAGTTACGGCTTTTGTCCAGCTCCCGTGGAAGTAAATGGCCAGGCTGTCATCTGTTTAGCTGGGCTTGGGCTGGGCTCTGCGTGGTGCTGCCTGGGTCATGGAACAATTGCTGGTGGTGCTAAACAAAAGGAGTTACCAGCTGTAAGAGCAATTCTCACCAAGTGTACAGCAAAATATCCCAGGAAGCTGGTTTACTCTGCCAGGAGGTATCCCAGAACAGCAAGAAATGACATTTCAGCCTTGCCTGTCATTAACTGCCCAAGGTACTTTCATCCTAGCTCCTTCCACCCTCCTGGTGGCTAAACAAACTCCCCTACAGCTGTTATTATTACTGATTTTGAGGCATGCAAACACAGTTTTCAGCAGCAAAACCTGCCACTGTCATAAACCATACTTTGGCTATTTGGTGTTGATGGTGACTGAAACATGTTTGTCATTGCAAAAAACACACAGACCCAGATTTGGGGTTCTGGTGTCTCTTGTCTGTGTCTGTACAAAAGCCCCCTCAGTACCTGGTCCAGGAGAGCTGACCACACTCATTGATACAACAGTGATATGCAAGTGTATCTTTGCAGTTTTTAACTATAGATTTCCTGATTTTTGGTTATATCACTTTATGAAGGGTTTTTACATTGCCTTTGTTTTGGTTTCGACTTAATGGCAATTAGGACTTGATTCATTACTTCATAATAGGAATAAAGAGAGGAAAGGCACCCTATTAGCTGAAGTTTGTGAAGTTAAAAATGTAAAAAACAAGGAAAAAAAATTACAGCAAAATCACAAGTGAATAAATAAAGCTAATCCTTTCATATGTAAGAATTAGGATTATTTGAACACTTCTACCACAGTTAGCATTTGAGAACTACACCCTGAAACTTTTCTGAAGTCCTGCTCTCAGTATTCACCTCTGCTGGTGGAAATCAAGGATAAATTGTGACCACATGGCCCATCCTGCTCCTGCAGTCAGGGTGAGGAAAGATGCTGATGGAAATCACCTCAGAAAGGGCCAGTGAAATATTTCCAGATTTTCTAACCTGATGATCCATTTCCAAGTGAAGATAATGCAAATTTTATAAACACAAACCAGCTGCATTCCTTAAACCAGCAGAATGTTTTCTTTCAGAAATGGGCCAAAAAGCTGAGCAGGCTGAAGGGGTGAGTTTGACTTGTTAGTTTTGAATCAACCATCATTTATCTGTAGGGAACTCTTTATTTAAAAATCACTGCAGCTTAAGGCTTGAATAAAAGTTGAAATGACACTTCAGAAGTCACTTCAGTGTATTGAGTGACACTGTGCTGTCCTCAGCATTGCAAGACTGGCCTGTTAGAAAATGTAACTGTGTTTATGAAATTGAACACGCTTTGTCAACTTCCTCTGCTCATTTCTGGTACTGATCAAGGTGGTTCAAAACTTGACTTTGAAGAACTGGAGAAATTTGTTTCACCATTGGATGATTGAAATGCAGTGGAAGAGTTTAACCCACCCTGTCTTTCCACCTTTTCAAGCAAATAGTTGAAAATTTGATAGATTTTTATAGCAAGAATAAAATGAAAAATGAGTAATGCTTAAATTCTTTATTACTGCCTTTCCCCTTACCTCTAGGAGCTGATGTAATGAGTTATTTATAAGATGTTATTTTATGTTTCCTGACCTAAATGACTGCATAATCTTACACTGTAATTTGGTCACAAACTATATTTTTGTGGTATGTAAAGTGCCATCTGAATGTGGTAAAGCACAGCTGGCACTGGCTGCATGTAAGGAATTAAAGTAGAAAGA
The DNA here is from genome assembly GCA_013401135.1 of Cettia cetti. Classification (NCBI taxonomy): domain Eukaryota; kingdom Metazoa; phylum Chordata; class Aves; order Passeriformes; family Sylviidae; genus Cettia; species Cettia cetti. The sequence goes on from VZUI01017692.1 coordinate 34,960, forward strand.
GCATTGATATTATTTTTAAAAAAGAAATTAATTTTCAGGCACTTCATATGTGTCTCAAGCCTTTTTGTGCAAGCATCTATCACTGCTTAGTATTTCTTGGTTCAGTAATTAGGATTCTGAAAATACAGGTCATGTTTCCAATTGCATATCATTCCAATTACCTTATTGAGCCATATTTAAGCTAAAAGCTACACAGTGAAACAGAAACAAAACCCAGAGTAATGCAAAGTTTTACCTTGGAAAACAATCAAGACCTGGAATGTTGGCTAAGAAACAGGATGAATAATCCAATACACATGGGAGCATCAGAATAAAATTAATAAAAGTATTGATATTGACCAGCAAGTTATGTTCTTACATGTAAAGTATTTGTCATCATATCATTTTCATGCAACCACAGTTTTCATAGGTGATAATTTTAAATTCTGGGAAGTGGATGTACTACAACTGCATTCAGTGCTATAGAGCAGAAGAGATGCCTCAAGCACTGATATCACCAGTAAATATGAGAAGCTGATTTCCACAAGTCCCTGCCTTCACAGAGCAGCAAACTGAACGCACACACCTCGTTAACAAACCCCAGTCTGTTCTAATTTAGGCCCATGCAGATAGCACTGGAGTTGTTCCAGATTTGCATCTGTAATTGATAGCAGAATTTGGGTAATGTATGTACACACACACATATATAACATAAGCTTTCCTCTCACTACTGTATACAAGGCTCTCAGAGTAAGAAAAGCTCCTTAAAATACATATTTTTAATTACAGGGGTTTTTTTTCAGAACAATCTTTCACTTAATCAATCCTGAAGTGCATTAACTTCTGTAATCCCAAATAATTGACTCTCCCTTGCTAATCAGAGTTCAGATTTAGGTTTCTGCTCTGCTTGCTTGCAGTGTTTTGTACCTTATCTTGGAAGGTCCTCTGTGAGAGGGCCAGCAGTGAGCAACTACAGTTAATGTGCTTCTGGCTGGATATTGGCTGATGTGTTCTACTCTCTCTGCAGTTTCATTAATGTATTTCACATGTTAAAACCCCTTTTCATCAGAACATGCCAGCCATGTAGAGAGGTGGCTGAGTGATGCTGGCAGTGTTTTTACAGATGGAGATCTATTGGTGGGGAGGGTGATGCAAGGGGAAGAATGCAATGCTAGAAACCAGTTTATTGGATCTTATTTCTGTGCTCCAACCACTGGATTCTCCTGTCTCCATATAGATTTAAAGGATTAGTTGTAAGCTATGTTAGTTTTACAAAGTACATTCAAGTTGCACTGGCTATTTTTGCTGTGTTCAGAAATAAGCAGCAACATCCATCGATTTCATGGCAGGGAAACCACAATAAAGATCCTTGTGAGTTGAAACAGTGCTGGTTCAGTGCTCTGGGGAGTATTTGGCACTGCTGTCAGTGATTTTATCATCCACAAAGTGGTTCATCTGTAAACCAGTGGCCAGGGCCACAGAAAGCTTTCCCTAATTCAAGTGGAAGGGAGGAAGAGGACTGAAACCTCATGGAAATGCCTAAAGCAAATTATCACTCATTCTTCCCCAGTAATCTCTGGCAGCTTGGGACTGTGGGCACAGATTGGACCAAACCTGAACTGCTCCAAGTTTTGCCAAGAGCTCAAAACAACCCCCCCACCAAAGGATGTGAAAGGGCTGGTGCAGCCTCCCCTTCCAGGAGAAATCCTCATTTCTAAGAGGTTGCAATGTCTCCCAGAAAGGCTTGGATGGGGATTTAGCTGTGGGACTGGAACTGCACCACAGCCATGAGCACTTCCACCCACCATGAAACACAACCTTTCCCACATCACTTTTGTGCCCTTTCCTCATCTTCCTTAGCAAAGAGGCTCATTGGGACACAACCAACTCAACAGGCAAAGTGCCAGACCCCAGCAAGTCCCAACCAGCAACAGACAGCAAATCTTGACCTGATACAACTGAAATGCAGCTCTGATGGCAGTGTAAAACACCCATTAAAAACAGAGCCACTGCTGATAAGGCAGGGCAGCAATAACAAGATGTCCTACCGATAGCTGGGGATCTCCAGGGCAGTGAGGCAGCACCATGCTCCAGCCAAGAACCCAAACACCTCAGGGAGAGGGACAGGCAGCAGGACAGCCCCAGCACTGCTCAGGAAAGGGACCAAGCCCCACAGCTGAGCTTAAGTGGATTCTGGGCCAGTGGGTGGGGTGAGCAGAGAGCCCAGGTGAGGCTGGTCAGGGTCATCAAGGCTCTGAGTGCTCTCAGCTGTCCTTGTTTTTCCCAAGGCAGCACTAAAGCCTTCTATTCATTAGGCAAGGTAGCTTTAGGGTCTCTGGGCCATTTTGTCCCAGTCTGAGTCTGGTGGGAGTTTGTTGTGCTTGTAAGCCAAGGGGCTTACAAGTGTGCTGCAGCACAGCTTTACTTTCCATGTTCTCCCTCTTTTCACACACCACAGGTGTCCTGTGCCATGGCTGGCACTCCAACCTGTGCCATCCTTGTCACAGCAGAGTGGCAGTTGGCCTTGGAGACACGAGGGACAGGAATAGCAGGGCTGCTGCAGGTCACTGCCCCCTGTGAAAGTTCACACACCACCTGCTGCAGCCCTGACCCCTCATAAAATAATGATCTTTCAAAAACACACGGGGTCTGGCCTGGCTCCTTGGCCTCACTGGCTCTGCCCTTCCCAGTGACAGCACGGGGCAACGGCCAGGCTGGTGTCAGTGCTTATAACAGTTTCACAAAGCTTTAGTTTTAATTTAACTCCTTGTGTTTTATCATCCCTCTGAAAGAAACAGACTGCATGTGTAAGTGGGGGACAGTCTGGCATTGACCAGGCTCCATCTTTAGGCTCATTGGTATGTGCTCTGAATTTTTCCCATTCCCTCTCTGCCTGCCTGGAAGGACTTGCAGCCCTGCTTTCTTTTTAAAAGGGGGATAAATAGGAGCTTTGTAGGCTTGTCCAAACTCTCTGTACAAATATATAGGGTGAGTGAGTTGCTGACTTGTCCTAAGCACTTTTCCACAGTCTGTACCCTAACTAGACAAAAATACTCATTTTCTCATATAAGACTAACAAATATACCTACAGAAAATATGCATCTGTGCTGAGGAAAGGGTGTCTTTCTTTTCCTTCCCTTACTGTGAGCTCACTGCTGAAGCTCTAAACCCAGAGCTGGCCACACCGGCTGTGTAGCAGTTCGCAGTCCCACATGTAAGTTCACTTACACTTTCCCTACTTTTGCTTATTGTTCTGATAATAATGAGCCCTCTCCCTTTCCCCAGTCACCCACTTCTGAAAGCTCTGCTCCAGCCAGAGCCAGATTTTGCTTGTCTTGCCCACACAAACAACCCGCTGAGCTGCCGTCTCACGAGGAACGGGGTCCCTGTCATTAACCCCCCCAAAGGGGAGCTGTTGGGGTCCAGAGGCAGCCAGAGCCCTGTTCCTCCCCTTCTTTCCTTCTCCTTGCCGGAGGCAGCCCCGTCTCCCGAGGTGCTGGGCTGCTGTAACAGGATCTCCCCGCTGCTCACCGCTCTGGACTCTGTTTTTCTTGGCACCGCGCTCCCCAAGACACTTGAAAACAGAAAGCAGCTCAAAGCTCTCTTGGCTTCCTTCCTCGCCTCTGCTCCCCCTTTCCTTTCTGGAAACAGTTTATGAATAAAATAGCAATATTCTCTCTTAAAAGCGTTGGGTTACAATGTTAAAATTTGGATTGCAAGGGCTCTATTCAGTGTTCAGAAGTGGCAGATGTTTGCAACAGGCACAGCGGGAAAAACCCATCCTGGATTCCTGCAGCGGGAAGTTAAGGTGCAGGCTCGATTTTTGGTAGAAATATGAATCCCCGTAGATCACTTGCTGCATATTTTAATGACATTTAAACATAACCAGATACAATTAATACTTGAGAAGCAGAGGGCTATTCTAAGCAGCAGGGGCTGAAAAGTGCTGGGCTCCACTGAAGAGTTATTCACCATTCACCGAGGAACGGGCTGAAGAGAGTCTGCAGGAAATTAGCTAAAATAACATCTCGCCCAAATGGAATATTTTAATTCATGCTAATGCGAAACTCTGAGAAAATAAATGTGTCTGTGAAGGATTCCTGTAAGCACCAAACAAACGGTGCTTCCCATGCTCCTTTCCCAGCGGGGCTGATAGTTCCAGAAAACGCGCAGGAATTTTAATCTCTTGTGACTGTAGCGCAGAGCTCGAGTCTATATGGGGGATGGAAAATTTACATGCACCTGGAAGCAAACATAAATCACAGTCCTCAGCCTGCACAGCCTCCTCCGGCCATCCAGGCTCTGCAGCTCATTCCAGACATTTCCAAGGCTGGAATATTTGCTGGGTTCTGACTCTCTGCTGCGGGGTTCACGTGCGCGCAGCTCCCAGCGAGTTCAGCTGTTGCTCTGTGCGAGGGGGCAGAGCTGTGGTTTGGCCCATCTTCCATGATTTTACCCTGGTTGGGGATCTGCTCTGTGAAATGGGAAAGTGAGAGCAGCTGGGACTCAACAGGAAATCTGTCACATCTATGGAGCCATAACGAAGCAGCGTGTGATCCAAAGATGCTCAAGTTTGCAATTCTTCAGCGCAGATCCGCTGACATCAAGGGCTGTGGGACTGGCTCCAGCTGGGAATTCACCCCAGCCTTTCCCTGAGCTCACACCAGCCATGTGAACAGGAACCATTTCTGCTCCTTTTCCAATTCCCTCTGTGGCAAAATCAGCTGCAGGAGGTCCTGCAGGTAGTGGGACATTCCTGGAGCCGTGTGTGTGCAGTCATGGCACTGCCACATCCTTTGGGAGAACCAAGCCACTCTCACCATAGAACTGGAATTTCTAGTACATAAATACTCTGCACAAAATGTAAGAGTAGGTCTGCAAGAGTTTAAGGAGAAAATAAACCTGCATTTTCCAAGTTTTTCTAGCAGAATAATAAAGGGGGGAAAAATCCATATCTCTCTGTTGTTGCAATGCCAGAGGTTTGTTTGCCAAGATTTGCATTTAATCTTACCTACATTACTGCAGAAAATTAAAGACATCTGAGAAATCAGAGGAACTTCCAGATACACCCTGTAAAATGCTGATACAGTAAAGAGATTGTAGAAATACCTACAGATAAATCTTGTGGGTTTATGACTTCAGTAAGGGCATTTTGTTGGAGATAAGCAGCATGATAGTGATACTAGCCTGATATCACGTTACCTGAAACACACAGAACTGTAGAAAACAAAATGCAGCAGGAGGTAGCAAAGTGTTTCATAGATTTGTATCCCACATTTCCTAGAGTAACAGCATCCACAGGGAAGCCAAGAGGTTCAGAGCCAAGTGCTGTTCACAGCAGGAAGGTGTGGGGATGTGCCACTGAGAACTCAGGGTGTATTTTGTAACACTCCTACTTGCCTTGATACTGGAGCGTGAAAATTGTTTTGTCAGTGGTACTGGGAGATCTGCTGGCTCCTGTGCTTACCCCATTTTTGCCTGGTTGTTCAGAAATCTTACAAGGAGAAAAGGAGGAAAAGGGAAGGAATTAGGTGTGGCTGTTGGTAGGATGATTCATCAGAGATAATTCCAAAATACTCATATTTGCAGGTAGAAACTGTTCAAAAGTGCCCTTTTTTCAGGTTTCAAGTAACTATAGTTTTACCAATCCTTACTCATAGTATTAAAATGCATCAATTGGAAGATCAAATTTTTGTAAATGCTCTTTTTTAACAATAGCAGTTTCTAAATATTACATGATGCATTTCACATAACATACTGCTGTTGTTTTGCATAACATAGTAAGTATTTTGGTAGAAAGAATATTTTCCTGTCTAGTTCTTCTGAAGACCTTTTTCTGCTGGAAAAGTGTGCAGTAGCTCATAATATTAATTTCCATGTAAAGCAGATTGAGTTTTTATTCCAGTGTGCAGTGAATAAAAATCCATTTATCCTTTTCCTGTAAATTTCTCTCAAAGAACAGAAATGTTGCAGTATGCATCCTGAAGACAGTAAGCTTTTCTTGCTGCACTTATGATGCCATGAGGAAGATTTAATTTGGCCTAGACTAATCTTTCATCATCATTTAGATTCACTTGGAGGTCACCTCTACAGATTCACACAGCCCACACACCTAAGGCACCATCAGTGGGGTTGTGTTAGTCTGGCACACTGAACTGCTCCAGTAAACCTCAACCAGCTAAACAGCAGTGAAACCCAGCTGCTGGCCCCTTGGCTTGCAGAAGAGGAACAACAGATTCTCCACAGAAACTTTGGGGATAAGTGATGGATTTTTGGTGGGTCAGAGAAGCAGCGCCGAGTGCTTCGGCTCGGCCGCAGGGCACGGCTCGTGCTGGCTCCCTTCTGTTGACATTAACTTCAGTCACTGAGGTGGCAAATTGGATTCTCAGGAGAAAGAATCAGGCATAGGGCAGGTGATGCAGCAGCTTGAGCACACAGCACTGCTGGGTTTGTACCGAGGTGAACCCAGCCCCTGCTCGGGACATGGAGGTGACACCAACACCTCGCCCCAGGGCAGGGCTGGGGCTGGAGCCAAGGATGTGAAGCTGCTGCTGCATCTCGTTAGGACAGTGCCCTCAGGAACAGTCAAAATGTTGGGAAAGACTGTGTTTGGTAAGAAAACCCAATTCTAAAAACCCATCAAAACTCGTGTGGGGAGGTATTGCAAAACAGCCGATCGTGTATTCAGTTTGAACTCAGTAGAGTGTAAATAAATGCAAACATTTCTCTTTATTAGTAAGAAAATAATAGTGATTGTTTGTGCCTCTGCTTAATTTAATAAAACTGGTTTACATCCCTGGTATGTGTGCCTGTGGCTGGTACTTATTAAAGGAGGCAGTGTGTGCCAGGGGATGGTAGTCATTAAAAAAGCAGTGCACGCCAGAAGCTGTCAGCCCAGCTCACTGCTGAGTATCAGCTGCTGAAAACATTGGGTTTAGCAAACAGAAGAGAATTAAGGCAAAAGCAATAATGTTAGACTAACATACAATGTATGTTTTTTCTCTAAAATTTGTCCTCCAGAACACAACATTCTGTTGTTCAAGCCCTCGTTGACTGGGACTGCCTGGGAGCTGCTCTCTGGTGGGTAACCCTGGGCAGCCAGCAGGGAATGGGATGTGCCTGTGCAGTCCCAAGGCAAGAAAAGCATTTTCAGTGCTAACAAGGAGCTGGGAGAACCTTCACTCAGGGAAAGCTGAGCACTGACTGCAGAATACACAATAAAGGAAATAGCTCAACATGAATCCCTGACAAGAAGAAACATTTCCCTTCATTTTCTCTGAAATCCTTGGCTGCATCTCTTGCCACGTTTGTGCACCATCCTCTGCACCTAAAACAGGGAACCCACTGAGTCCAGATGTGAACATCCAGTACCTCTGGTTCAGAATATTATCAAATACCACGATGACAACTCGTTTTATGGCTCCAATTGCTGCAGGAAGGCACAGATGTGTAACAGGAATCTGAGTGCTTTGTATAATCTTGGCTACTTAACAGAGATGTGGGAGAGCTCGTAGGAGAATGGGGCCCGGGAGGATACAACTGTGCGCAAAAACTGGAGGAGGGTCACACCCTGCACTGTCCTTTTGCCAATTTAGAAGACAATAACAGAGAAGAGGCTTTGCTCAAGCCACACACATTGAAAAAAAAAAAAAAAGGTGGAATTAAAGGGAAGTGATTAAGAGAAGGGTTAAGAGAGGGAAGATGTAAATTCAGTCTCCTGGGCTTTATTTAGAAATGTCTGGCAGGCAGGACTTCCATAACAAGTCAAAAGGCACATTTTCATTTTGAAGTCATGACAAAATACATGTTATGCTCAGTAATGTTACACTTCAGCAGTTACAATTGGTTTTAATTAAGTTTGTGCATGACATGTACACACACAGATGCAGAAATGGATGGCCTGAGTTAACTGTTGGTCTCCTGGTTTTCAGGAGGAACATAAAGAACTGACATTACAACTGTGGATATTTTACCACCACCTCTCAGTCTCTCCATTTTGTCTCAGGACAATCTTACACCATGTGCTAGCTGTATAAGAGCCAAGCAAAACCACTTAAAAACGGAAATTATCCTTCATCTTGCAGAGATCAAAGAGGCAGCCAAAATTGCAACTCCTACAGCATTTATCCAGACCACAGTATAGAATGAGATCAGTGAAAGTTAATGAAAGATTTTGTACAGACAAAAGGAGAAACAGGATGGGGATGTAACAAGTACTTAACTTGCACTGAAGTGTTTGTCTTGGGAACCCCAACGACTGCTCTTTTTTTTAGGGACAGGCAGTGTAAAGCTGGAAGGACTAGAGCATAACTAAAATTATTAGAGTTGGTAGTTTTATATGTTCACTTCTCTTTCAGAGGTTTCTAAATCTGGCTTGTCTGTTTCTATTCTCCATGTAGGCTGAGTGCAGACTCCAACCTCCCCTTCCTCCTTAGAATGTCTCTAGAAGAAGGGAAAGTCCACAGGTGATCCATTCTCGGGGAGTATTTTCAGGAATTAATTTCTCAGTGCAAAGCTCTGAGGTTTTACCAGCTCCAGTAGCCCGAATGTTTTCAGCTGGAGATAATCTGAACAGCAGTTGAACTGTCAGAGCAGGCAGAGCCCACCTGCCTCCAGGTGCCAGATGTTCTGAGTGGTGCCAGATGTTCAGAGTGGGCACAAGTTGCACTGAGAACGGGACCACCACGGGCTCATTTTTGAGCAGGGAACAGTAAATGTGTATTGGTGCTTGTCAGAATTTACTTGCCCATAACTGCAAAGATCATTGATATTTAGGATTAATTTTCTTGTCATTTTTCACACGGATAAAGCAGCTGCAGGAACAGAAATAAATATTCTTTTGAGGAGAAAGTTGCACCGTGGTTTGGTGGGCACCTTTACCAGAGGGAACTGAATAGGTTCAGAAAGGCCAGAATAGGTTAATGTCAAGCCCAGCAGTGTGGACTCAGTCATGTAAAAGGAAAATAGTTGTTACTTGAAGAGTTGCTGAGAAGAGCTTTACTTTCTCAAGTAGGAAATTAAGCTAAATACTTCAAAATGGAAAACTTGAACCACAGTCAGAGTAAGTGAAAAAATGTCCTCGGGTTAAAGTGAGCTACTTTGGCTTAGGTCTCTGAGTATTAATTCCTGCCAGCAATACTTAGAAAAAATATAAACTTAATTAGGACAGAAGGGCTGGTGTGGGTATTGGCCTTATTTTTCCAAATCCTTCAATGTTGCTTCATTTAACCCTGCCAATGAATCTTTTCCTTTGATCTTAAACTAACAGGATTAAAACCAACTTGTTAAAATTGAATCCTGAGGTCACAGTGAAGATTTGTTGAGGCAGAACTTTGTTAAAGCTGCTGTGTTTTCTTTTAGTTATTTATGGAGTTTTATTTCAGAGTTCCTTCATTATGAAGGCGGATAATAATTGTATTTTACAGTTATGTATGCTTTAGTTATAACAAAGGGCTATTTGTTACCATGATCCAAGGAGTCTGGAAAGAGTTGTCTGGGATGAACAGCAGGATGTTGCCTGTCACAACATCCTGGTGTTCAGTGGGGCTGACTTTGGCATCTTTTTTGGAGGTCCTACACTGTCCTTAATGGAAATAAGTGGAAGTTTGAAAATAAACCTTCACACCTGTGAGACTTCCTTGCATTTCATGCACTCTCACGTGTTTGTGGCTGCCCCATCCTGGAAGTGTTCAAGGCCAGGTTGGATGAGGCCCTGATGGAGTGAACAGCACCCCTGCCCAGGGCAGGTGGATTTGGAATGAGATGATCCTAAATGTCCCTTCCAACCCAAACTATTCCATCATTCCATGATTCTGCTCCAAAGGTGAACATGAATCCTTAACTGAGTCAATCCAGAAACAACTGGCAGTAGAACTGTGCTGAAATCCCATGAGGGAGGCACCTGAGATGAAGCAGCAGGTGGCCTCAACATCCTCTCCTTTTCTCCACTCCAGTGCACCCTGTAATGTTACTGGGACTCTCAATCACTGGGAGCTGCCCCTGATTTTGGAATAAGGACTAAGCTGCAGAGCATTGTATCATTTGTTTTCAACATCTTTACAGAGGTTTTATGTTTGAAGTGTTGGCAGCAATCTTGAGGTTACTCACATTAATAACAAACTCTATAACAGCATTTACTACCACACTGAAATTAATAGGTAAATTAAACATAGTAGTGGTTTCATTATTTAGCAGTGGCCTTACATAACAATTTTATTTTTATTAGCAAGGGTGTTACATTGTAAAGATTGGCTGCATTATGAACTACAAAACTACACTATAAACCTTAGCAAAGGGGCCAGTCAAGCACGTGTAACTGCTGCATTCCAGAGTCAACACCAGCCCAGTCTCATGTCTAACATCATTTAGTGCAGAGCTAATGAGAGCAAGTCAGGAGAGACATAAAGAGTGTGTATTTATGTAGAAAATGTGAACCTTATTCCTCTACAAGCAGTCATGGAATATATGTGCATGTAAGTAATGGTAAATGAGTACGGCACAGCCATAACATTAATTCATAGAGATTAATTCATGCAGATGAAATGCTGGAGCAGCTCAGGCCTGTGTTAGCAAAATGCTGAGGAATGTCATTTATGGGAAAGCCTTGAGCAGCTGTCATCAGCTCATGAGTGTGCTGGAAAAAATATGGTCAGTTCAAGAAATGATAGGTTGGGTTTTTAGCTAATATAAAGCACTGCTTTTTGTGCTTAGTGGAAAAAGAACACCAGGAGATGTGCCCTACAATTTCATTTTCTGTTCATCTTTTCCTTTCTGTTATGACTAAACCTAGAGATATTTCTCATCTCTCACATGAGTTGGTTGTTTGAAAGCTGCTTGTTCCTGGTTTGGGGTTTTTGGGCAGGTTTTGGGAGCGAGGGCTCCAGGCTGGCTGCTGTGAGAAGCTGCCAGAAGCTTCCCCCATGCCCAGTGGAGCCAGCGCCAGGCCCAGCCCATCAGCAGCTGTGGTGGCACCTCTGGGATAACTAATTTGAGAAGGGGAAAGGCTTCATTCCCTGAAAAGAGCTGTGCTGGAGCAGGGGGAGGTGTCTTAAGGTTTAGTTTTGAATTCTCATTATCCTTCTCTGATTTGATTGGCAATAAATGAAACCACTGTGCCCAGTGGAGTCTATTCTGCCTGTGAAAGTCACTGATGAGGGATCTCCTTTATCCTTGTCTCTCCTCTGCCCTGCCCAGCTGTGGAGGGAGTGATGCAGCAGCTCTGGTGGCACCTGGCATCCATCCAGGATCAACCTTTCACACTGATTATTCCTTCTTATTCCAATTAAAGATCTGTGCACTTATGGAGGATATTTATTCTCCCAGTCAATTGGCCAGATTTTTGATTGGCTTTATTATATACTAAATTCCTCTGAAGTCATATAATATTTACTTGTAGCCTTGGCTGGGTGCAAAAGAAAATATAAATTCACATTTTGGTCTTATTGAAGACTAATCATCTACCATAAACAGTTTTGAACAGGCAAGATGTGGATCAGATTGCCTTCCCAGATGATTGTGTTAGAAGAATTAATTAGGGATGTATGTATGAAAAGTAGCATTTGTCCTCTAATTGCACAAATCTGTTCTGCATACCTATGAATTCTTCATTCCTAGTCATTTATACCATTAGTAAGTGTATTAATGGAGAACAAAGTGGTAAAAGCAGTTGACTGGTAGTGAGAAAACTTCCTAGAACTAAAATAATGGACTATCCATAATCAGCTCAAGTTATAAATACTTCAAGTTCCCCTTTGAAGAAGAAAAAATCTGCTAGTAGTAGAAAAAGAGGAGGGAGTTTCATCCACAAATATTTACATTGAGAAAGACATTTTATATTAAGATGGAAAGAATGCTGTCATGTTTTCACACTTTCAGAAGAATGGCCAACGTGTGGGTAAGAAGCTGGCTGATTTCTCTGGACCATTTACAAATAAGGATGAAAAAGCAAGTTGTAAAATTTCCAAACTCCCACTGAAACAGCAGCAACAGTCTGGGCTGCAGATTCCAAGGGCGTTCCCAGTGCCCTCCAGAGCAGAAGAAACACTCTGCAAGGACTAAGAAACATCAGCTAGAAAGTATAGAGATGATTCTTTTGAATTTAAACAGGTCAGTCACACATCCTGCACTTTCTCTCTACCCTCTCCCACTGGCTGAAGAAATAAGAAAGCAGAATGAGGGTTTCAAAGAATGAAATGTACAACAACTTTGTTTTCCTGAGCTTACTTTTAACTTCAAGTTTAGAAATGAAAAAGGGTTTGGATTATTCTAGAGAATTGAAATATGAGAATAATAGTTGTGTCATCATAAGAAATGGAGACACAAGGAACATGCTTCTCTGTACAGACAAAACATTATCCAAAATGACATCTGTTTAAAGCAGAAAAGCCCCAGTTCATGTGGAATGCAGCCACAGAGGAGGAGACAGCACAGAAAACCTTGGGGTGCTTTTCAGATGAGAAGGAATAATACCAGAGCCACAGCCAAATCCCATTTTAGAGCCAGAAATAAACGTGCAATGATGCAAACCTGAGCTCCATAGCCCCCAGTGAAGATCCCTGCTGCCTAATGAAGCCCAGATCTCCAAGATAGGCACCCAACTACTTTTCAATCCAGTAAAAAGCCAAAAGCACCTCAACATTCAGCAGAGCCAAACCCAGCTTGACGCTCTGCCTTCCAGCTCCTGTGATTTCACCTTTTCACACATGTCAGCAGGACTTTCACTGCTGAGGTGAGAATTATAAATGTCACAGTTAACACTCAGGTTTTTAAAGTTTGAAGGGCAAAGTGTTTCTTCATGTTGAATATTAGCTTCTTCCTGTAAAGGCAATAATAAAAGTGTCAGATACTCCCTATAATCTCTTCAGGCATGCCTGCTTTCTTTAGGGAACATAAAAGCTTGGCTGTGGAGAAGAAAAGCTTTGAGCATCAGACTTGCCTTTTCCCCTCAACTATAATAGAGATATAATCTATATTTTCCTAATGCTTTGAGTAATATGTGTTAAAGAATCCCTCAAAGCTGGTCTGAAAACCAGGAAACTCAGTATCCACATCCTCCACAGAGCCGTTTCTCTTTCTAATGTGTTTTTGGTTGCTCTTGAGGGTTTTTAGAATCACACTGGCAGTTCCTCGTGAACTTCAGGGGGGAAAAAGAAAATCAGGCAGCTTTAATCTTGCCAGTGTAGTTCATGAAAGCAGCCAGTGGGCCGTTGGAGGGATTAACCACCAGGAGCCTTCACCCACCCCCTCTGTACAAATGTCCCAGGCAGCTTCCAGCGGAGCGTGAACGCTGCAGCCCTTAATGGAGCTGGCATGAAAGAGCAGCCCTGCATCACATGGGCTCCAGGGAAGGCCCTTGACATCAGAAAGAGCTGAACTCTGACCTTGGCCCTTGCCACCTTGATTAGCAGGGAGAGCAATTTGTCGGGAGTTATTGTGTGTGCAGGGCTGCAGCAGCTGGGCAGTTTGGAATTCCTAAAGCAAACAGCAAGAAGCTGCACCATGTGCTCCTTTACACACCCAACCTGCATTAAAAGATTGTTAAACTGTTAAATGGAAAGGCCCAACAGCCAGGGCAGCTCAGGGTCCTTTCCCTTTTTGCTGTGATCACACGCTGTCCCCCCAAGCTCCCTTCAGGGCACACAAGGGCCAGCCTCTCTGGGATGAGCAGCTTTGCAGGACTTTTGTGTTCCCCAAATTGTTCAGAGGCTGTTTCACATGACTGACTCCCTGACACAGTGCTGCAAGGACAGAATTGCTAATTTTGCCACAGTTCTCCCCTTTTGTGGCGTTTTCCCAAACATTAATTAATCTCACCAACTGCACAGCGAGATGTTAAGGGGTACGAACCTGAATTACAGGGGAAAAAAGTAATTCCATGGTGGGGAACAGGAAATTTGGCATGTTGTGAGCCCTAGATGGGATTTCTTGGAGTATTTAGAGTTACATCATAACTTTGAATGTTTAGAGAAGGGACAGGACTGTATGTGAGGCTCTGAGGTGGCAGCACTGCAGATCAGCCAGATGAGGGGCCTCGTGCTGGGCATTGACACAATTGTCCAGCTTCTGGCCACCTGCAAAAATCTCATTTTCAGTGATTGGCAGCAATACTTGAGTGTTTCAAAAAACAGGCCATATTTCCCCCAAAAGTCTCTCATCAGGGTCTTCTCCAACCTTAAGGATTCTCTGTGTCCCTCTGGTTCCCTTCCAGAGCACAGCACCCCGTTGTTTAAATCTCCTGCCCCAGCCAGTCCCTGCTTGTGCAGGCACAATTTGCCACTGCAGACCTGATGTCCTATTACTCCCTGTCTGCAAACCAGCATATTTTCCCCTATATTCATTCTCAGAAACAGATGAGCCTCTTTTCTTTTTTTTTTTTTTCCTTGAAAAATTTTCCACAAAACTAAATGTGAAGCAGATATCCAGTGTGGATAATTCCAGCCTCCTTGGATGAAGCTGGTAAAGTGTGAGTAACTTAAAAATGGTCTGAAAAGGTGACCAGGATGACTAATTGCAGGTATCTTTACCAATCTCAAACATACAATAAATAAAAGAGTGCTGTGAAAAACTCTTGTTTTGGAAACCTCCATGTTGTGTGTGGAAAGGGTGGCAGTTCTGCTGAGCAGTGCATTTTCTGCAGCCAGGAATCCACCAGAGGGTAGGGAAGTGGGTAAATGTTCCAAAGGGCTGTATTTCAGTGATCCAGAAAGTGGTAGGGATGAAATAAGGCAGATATCAAAGCCATTTATTACAGCAGTCAACTGAGGCTGGAGGGCAACCAGGAGAAAGATAAATATCCAGGCCAAAATGGGAACTGGGACATGACACAGAGCAGGAAACCAGCAGACTGATGCTGCAGCCGAGTGAGAACACGAGGAGAAGGCAGCAGAGAATCAGAACCCACCACAGGGACACAGACAGGATGAAGTGTAAGCATTGTCTGCTGAAGCTGGATTTGGAAAACTGTGCCCTGGTGCCTCCTTGGCTCTTGTACCTGCTGGGGCATGGATCTGACTCACAGAAAATTAATATTCCCAACAGGTAATTTCAGTAGCTGATAAAAATACAAAGATCTGCAATAGTTTTTTTTGTTGTTGTTGAATAGTCTGCTGTTTTGGTTTTTTTTTAATTTGATACTGGCAATGTTCATTTATGAACTGATGCACTGAGGGTTTTCATTTAACAGGACAGGTTTCTTTAAATAATCTACTTACAACAGAAATGCATACTTTGGCATGAAAAAATAGTTCTGTTCCCCAGCGTCTCTGGAACACCACAGACTTGAAAGCAAAAGTTTTTGTTGTGTAAGCAAAAAAAATGTGCATGTCAAAGCTGAATTTGCTTTATTGTTTTCCTTGAAAATATCAGCTAAACTTTCCAAGGGAATACATTTTAAAAGTCCACAGTGGTTGATTAGAAACAAATCAAACCAGATGCAC
Organism: Cettia cetti; assembly: GCA_013401135.1. Classification (NCBI taxonomy): domain Eukaryota; kingdom Metazoa; phylum Chordata; class Aves; order Passeriformes; family Sylviidae; genus Cettia; species Cettia cetti. The sequence continues at coordinate 50,373 of VZUI01017692.1, forward strand.
GAACAGCCTTCACATGAAAATTCCCAAACTAGACTAGATCATACTTTGGAACTGAAATCCTGTAACAGATTGAAACCTGCAGATTGAGAAAATATGTTCTGGGCTCTGAGTAAATATACCCCTGAATAAAGTCAGATGCCCCTGAGCTGTTTGCCCCTCCCAGGGTGCATTCTGCAGTGTATGTCCTACAGAGATGAACTCTGGATGTGCTTTAAGCTTTAATCTGGTGGCTCTGTCACATGTCACCCTCCCCTAGTAAGGATATGTACTGACACACCACTCTGATTCCTGGAGAAAGGCATTCTGCTTTGCCAGAGAGAGCTCTTTGTGCACTACATTTGTTCATAAAGTTACTCATGCAGAAGTACCTGCAAGGTCAGGACCTACATTTTCTCCCAGCAGCAATTATGAGCTGCATGTTAATGGTGAAACCACTCATGGCTTAGTGCTACAGCAAATGATGGTGTAGCTTCAGAGGAGGAATGCCATTCCCACAGGGAATCTGTAATCAATGATATAATTAATGAACAGATCATTTACACTGTGACTGCTGTGAACTCAGCACACGCTGGCGTTTGCTGCACTGTCCTAGTCTCATTCTATGCTGAAAATGAATTATTCACAAATAGAATTTTCCACAAAACAGAGTAATTGAAATGGTTTGTTAGACACTTTATTAATGCTGAACTGTGAGGCAGTGCATTGGCCCAGTCTGTGAGATCCCATCTAATTTGTACCTGTTTAAATTTTAAAGGAGAACATTATCTTTGAGCAAGTAAATCCTCCAGACAGGTCCTCAGCTACACTGAGTTACTCCAGCACAGAAATCATTTCTCTTCCTGACAAATAGCACCTGTGAAGGCTGAGGAGAGGCTGAAGGATTTAGTATTTTAAAATTTGAGAAACCACAGAGATAAAAGTAAAAAGCTTTGTTATTCCATGTGCCTCTGCCCAACTCAGCACCTGGTGGAGTCCAGGAAAATGCTCCTATGAATGTCACTTTAGAGTCATTCAGCATTTGGCAAAAACTTTGCAAAGTATCTCTCCCAATACAAAAAAAGGAATTCTTCATCATTCAACATCTTATTTCTGATATGCTAACTTTAAAAATACTGTTTTCCTTTCTATAAATTCTATTTCATTACAAACTTTTTAAATTTTTTTTCCTATTATAAATGCAACTAACACAGACTTTCTTCTTATAAATCTGAGTTAATTAAATTGGAGTATGCCAGTGTAAGCAATCTCTTTTTAAATGCAGACTCTTTGGTTCCTGAAAATCCCTCTTATTTGGAATAACTGCTGTTACTTCAAAGCATCCAGTGAAAACCAAGGGCTCTTTCATTTTTTTAATAAAGAGATTTTCTGGTCCAAGGGGGCACACCTGATATGGTTTGCATCCAAAGCAAGTGGTCTGTAATAAGTGGCCCAATGAAAGTTTAAGCCTGCTTTCAAGGGTCATCAGCTTTTCTGACTGTTACTTGATCTGTTTAGAACTGGCTAATTTGTTAATCAGAGCAAAGCTTCAGACTTACTCTGATCACCTCCTTAATGCTGTTTTCACACACTGATAATTAAAGCAAAAATCCTGTACAAGACTGTCATATGCTTTTCTGAAAACACAAAATACAGCAGCACCTGGTGGAGTATTAAATCATGCTCCAGATGTCAGAAGTTTGTTCTGTTCATACAGGGATTTAAAACTCATTTTCTCTAGTATTTTGCATCAAGGGTTTTCCTTTTTCTCTGACATCCTGCCTATCAGTTGAGTAGATTTTCATCCCTCGCTGCTTTATGGCTGCATGTTCTAGGGGGATTAGTCCCTATTCAGATGGTGAATAATGCAAAACAGACTTACCATCCTCTCTGTATCCTAAAGCTGGGCACTTTGGCTGCAGGAGGCCTTGGATCTCAAAATGATACAGAGTTTAAGGGTTTCTCTGCATGGAAAAGTCTCCGTGATATAATACGAATCTGTCTTTTGAAAAAGAAAAAAACAAACAAAAACCAGAGTTAATTGGTGCCAAGCTCCAGTTTTCAAACTAAACTTTAGTTTAGTTGACTCCTTCCCTAACAGTTTCAGTATTAAATAAAAATACTCCAATCTCCAATGAAAAGAGCGCCACACAGGTTTTTACCCAAGATTTTCTAGAAGAATTTAAGCTGTGCCAGGCCAGTGTTCTTATATAAACTGTTTTCCCTATTACAATATGGACTGTGTGTGTAGGGAAAATGGAGTGAAAATAGGGGAATGCAAAATGCATGTCAGCTGGGAAATAAGTGACCTGCTTGGAAGAATATTTATGTGTTTTCTCCTGACTTGGCTTGAGGAAAAAAACAAAACATCAGCTGTGAGCAGGATATTTCTGCCACTGAAAATCCACATGGTTGCACTTGAGAGGCTCCTGGAAAAATGAAATGCTACAGTTCAGAATCTGGAGAGTTTCTTGGAAAGGCATTTATCCTAACATCCATCAGGCAGGGCAGTGTTTGCCCTATCTGAACTGGTCACTCAGGAGTTATCATAATAAAGTCTGCTTTTAGTCCTTTAATTTGCTAGTGAAATGCACAGTGAAATCTTTCATTAAAAATACCAATTTGCTGATTTTTTTTTTTTTTTTTTAGACCCAGAAGACTATTTTCCCTACCTGAAAAGGCAGATGTATTCACATGTGAGCTTGCTAAGGCACAAAGTCCTTCTCTTCCTTACTCTGTGTGTGTTTAAGTCACGGAGAGAAATATGCAGCGAAGTTGAAAATCATTGTTCTTTATAGTCTTTCCAGTCTGGGAGTCAGATCCATGACTGTAGGCCAGTCTCGTTGCATGAAATAAAATATTTCTCCGGAACACCAGAGTTAGTCTTTAACTGATTTACTGCAGTTAAACAGTAACAGTGAGAGTGTTCATGGTCCCGAGGCTGGTGGCAAAACCACCCGTACAAACAAACCATTCATGAGAGCAGGAGAGGCCCTGGACAGGCTGAGCTCTCCCTCAGCCTCGGAGCGTGGGGCAGGGAAATCTCAGCCCAGCTCTGCAGTCCAGCTGGAATAAATTCTGAAATGAAAGGTCTCTAGATACCGAGTAAGGCTGTGAGTGTTTTGAAGGTTGCAGGGAAAACGTTTGGTCTCCACATGAATGGCTGTGGTGAAGTCACCTCCGAGCCTGGCAGCGGATGAGAAACATGAGAATATCCAGCAGTGGGGACAGGCAGCTGGGAATATCCAGGGAATGATGCTGGGCTGGGCTGGTGTTGATTGGAGCTTCTCCTTCTTTGCTAGTTAGAGGAGGGAGCTGAAAAAAAAAAAAAAAAAATTTTTAAATCTGTTCAAAGTGGATGAGCTAATCTTCTTCTCCCATTCCTCCTTTTCATTTCCAGTACACTGGCCATGATCAGCCAAAAAAACAAATCAAGCTACTGGATGCTTTGCTTAGCTACCACTCAGCTGAAACCGTCTCCATGTCAGATGATCTATGATCTCTTCATTACATGAAAATTGCTTCTGTTTAGATGGCTTAGGGAAGAGCAGCTCAGCCACTGGGGAAGCTCTTCCACCTTTCTCTGTCCATCTTGAGCTGAGTATTATCTGAGTTTGTTACTCATCCCTCCTGTTTTGTAGGCAATACTGCTAACCAGAACATCACAAACTTCCAGAAAATGCTTTGCATGGGCCTTTCCAAGCTCTTGAACCGTTCATTATCAGAATTTATTTATTTATTTGAACACTTTGGGCATCTCACGCAGCTTCCTATGTCCTGTAAATCCCAGACTGCCTGATGACTTATGGAAATACCAATATCTGTGGAACACAATGACCTTCCAGAATGTCTGCAATTTTGCAAGCTTATTTCTGTCAACAGAAGACAGGAAATTGAGTGTGGCAATAGCTGGGGAGCAGCAGTGGGGAGGAGCAGCTCCATGGATATCCTCAGGCAGTGGATGAAGGGCAGGGGGGGTTGTGGCACTATTTACCCATAGCCCTGTGAAGGTACAGTTAAAAAAATCACTGCTGGGAGGGAAAAGGAGGGCTCTGAGACAATTTGCAAAGCAGATGTGCCAGCTATGGTTCCACTTACTTACTCTCTCATTATTGGTTGTTGGGACTGCTGTAGGATCCTGGGAATGCTCCATAGGGTGCCTGACCAGTGTTCAGAGGGAGAAGGATTCTGTGAGCAGTGCCCATGTCACTCCTAAGGGCTCTAAATTCCAGGTTTCACCCATCCCCTCTAGAGGCAGAGCTGCAGTGGCTGCCTGGGCCTGGCTCACACACCTGAGGTGGCTCCAGAAGAGCTGGTGCTCAGGGATGGGTGCTGCCCCTGGCTCAGCATCCTGTGCCCTCTCACCATCCCTCAGCCTGACAGGTCCTGTCAGGAGCCGTCAGCCCAGGGAGAGGTCTGGAGAAAGTCTGGAGAAAGTCTGGAGAAGGTCTGGAGAAGGTCTGGAGGTTTGGAGAAGGTTTGGAGAAGGTTCATGCTCCTCCTCCTGTCCCCATAGGACAGCAGCAAAAACTGAGGCTGAATCTCAGTTCTGCCTGCATCCTGCATCTCCCAGTACAGAAACCCTGCTCTTCCCAGCAGTGATGACTGCACAAATAAACAACCTCCCTGGGGCAGAGGGGTCAAAGCAACAGATATTTAATAAACAACACAGTGTATAGAAAAATCTCAGCTAGAACCCACTTGCTTTTAGGGTCTCATAAATATTCCCCAACACTTTCTCTTTGGAGAGGCATTTTCCACAGCTGAAGTCTGCTCAAAACAGGTGGCCAGGGTTGTTTTGCTGTTTGTTTGGGGGAGCTCTGCAGCAGAATTACAGCTGCCATGTTCTAGTTTTCAACACGTTCAGAAAATAGAAACAAGTAGTCTTCTTTGTGGGGCTACAGACAGACACAATAAGCCAAGTTTTAAGGCTGCTTCAGTGCTGGTGGAGTTCTCACCAAGGGAAATATTTTTTGTATGAGCAGTAGGATTTTTCTGATTGCTTTTTGTGCTTCACTCTCAGCTTTGAAAGCTGTTGACACACATGCACAACAGACTTTGCCTTTTATTTTTTTTCTGCTCAATTGAAAGCAGCTTTTCTTTCCTCAGATTTATGATATCTTGTTTTCCTGAGTATTAAAATGCTTTGAGAAAAGAGAGAAAAATATATTAATTTTCCACAGGCAATATATTTTAGTAGAAAATTGGTGAATGCTTATGTTAAATCTAAACAATGCAGGCTGTTAAGACGTGGAAATACAGTATTAGCAAGTAAGCTTTTAAAAAAAAAAGATAGTTAGGCAAGAGAAACCTAGAAACAGCCCCCAAACCTGTGCAAATTATCTATAGAGAATCAGCCTTACATATGAGGATATGGAAGCAGGATTTGTTTATCATGACCTTTAACAAATCTTTGTTATGATTTGAAACCGAGTCCAACCTGGATCATCTGTTCTGCCTCTTTCAGCAGCAGAAAGTTCAGGGCTTAATTCAGTTCAGGGTTTGCAGCAATTAAATTATTAATCCTAAAAACTGGGAAATCTCAACTCAGGGTATGATTCTGGAGCCCTTTACCTTAAATGCAATGCAGCAAAAATAGAGACACAGATTTTGTGCAGTTTCATGAGGAAAGGTCTGAGGATTTGTACACGATTTGCATTTTGCCCTTTGGCTCTCACATAATTAGGGACATCTCTAGATTTGTTTTTCAAATTGAGACCATGAGGGGAGCGACAGTGAGCTCCTGTATGAGCATAAGGGCTGTGTTTGCCAAGGTGCAGGGCTTTTCCCAGGAAAGGAAACAAAGGCTTCATTTTAGGGAGCTTTATAATGAGCCTTTTTGAAAAGACGGCAGAATGTGTTAACAAAGAATAAATGTAACAGAAATGGAGATATTTAAGTTGTATATCCCATAGAATTATCTCCAGGGCTTTAAAGGTTTTAAAACTTTAGATGTTCTTGGAGGGGAAGTCAAGCATTCATTTTTTTTTTTTTTTTTTTATGGAGAAAAAAAGTCACGATGACTAACCTTGCACATATTTAATTTAACTCCCCCAATGTTTATAGCAGGGGACACACAGTGTTTTACTGCAATAAGATGAATATTTATTAACAATTCGAAATGATCTGTTCCAAAATGTACAGTGCAGTCCCAGCAATGTTTGACCACAGAGGTCCAGGTGTTTCCTGTCTGAGTTTGGAAGGCTGCTGGTGTGTGATGGGATACTGAGCCATGCTTTTGTTAAGCTTAATGTGCAGCACAGCAACATTTTACTCTGTCTCATCCCTCAAAATGCAAATGGTTAAAAAATTTGTAAATGTTGGTGTTGCCTAATCTAATGTGGAGGATGGACTCAGGAAATCTATTTAATATGCACAAGGAGCTGCCACCGTTCTGTATTCCAACTTCTCTGCTGGAGTTCTGTGAACTGTTTCACTAGCAGGGAATGGGAAAGTGAGGAACTCAATAGGAATTGATGTTTTTTACATTGTGCCTCCACTCTGTGTTGATGGTAATTCCCCAATGTTTGCTGGTAATGGTCTGAGCTTGGCTTTGTTCTTTCTGAGCAGTCCAGCTGGGCTCACTGCACCCCCATCGCAGCAAAGGGTTTCAAGACTATTAAGGTGACCTTAATTAGACCCTTTTCACACATCCAGAAAGAATTTTAGTGATGATTGTACTTGCAGGAGACTGCAGTGATGCATTTCTCCTCACCCAGACAACTGTGAAATTACAGAAGGCAATTCCTGAGAGCAGAGGTGAACAGAAGGGCTCATGGCAGTGTCCTGCAGTCCTGCTGCCACCCCACCTCTCTGGGACCCCTCTGCCCACACATGCACCTTTCCTTCCAGGAGAAATGGGAGCAGGAGTGGAGAATGGGCACTTGGGTGACACCCATGATGTCCTGAAAAGCTCCCAAGGCCAACCCTTGTCACTCAGCCACCATTAAATGGGCCAGAAACTTCAGTGTTCTCAACATTACAATCTTCAGGCAATTTTACTGACATCTAAAACCTGTCATTATTGAGCTTGGACTGCCCAGCGTTTCCACATTGCCAGTGTCTGTGTCCAAGCCACTGAACACAACTCCAGGGACAGGCAAACTGGCCTCTTTTTCCATGACACGCTCCCCATGTGGAAAGCTTTACCTTGGGATCGGAAGTGCGTGCCATGTTTAGAAAGTGTGCTCCTCTGTCTCTTCTCAGGGAGGAAATGAGGTTTCTGTTTATTTCTGTTTACTGGAGGAAGGCTACTAAAGCTCTCAGGGACAGATTTTCTGTGGAGCTCAGAGCTGTGCTGCTGGAAGCAGTTGTGCTCCTGTGTGGTCACCACATCACAACAGGGAGGAGGTTTCAGGAGCATTCTGTTGTTTACAGAGCCCATCTCTTTCGAAAAGCTGATCTTGATGGTAGCTGTTTGCCTTGGGAAAGGGTGAGAGCGTTGTCACATTCTCAGAAGGACCAGAAGTGCTTCTCCAGGAAAAGTAACATCAAAGTCACTTCTGGAGGGACATGACCAGCCAAGGGAAGCCAGTTGGTGCCAGCTAAGCTGGCTCCCAGCTGAGCTAACCCAGTGCTGCAGGTCCTCATGGGTGGAAGTCAGGAAATCCTTCCTCCTCCACAGCTGTGTCCAGGTGTGAGGGCAGCGCTGGCAGTCCCAGACTGCCACAAGCCCAGTGGAGCCTTGTTTTATCCCATCCACTTCAAGGAACGACAAACTCCACGGTGCCTGGGTTTGAAAAAACCCTCTGCGAGGAGAAGGGAACAGAGATTTTTGGACAGATTTCTAAGCCAGGAAGGGAAGATATCACTAGAAAGCTCGATTTCTAAACAAACCAAGCCTGTCACTCGGGAGCCATCTAGTGCCTGCCTGGTCCCTGCATGTGAGAGTGACCACAAACTGCCCAGCCACACCCCAAACCAAATTAAGGCACGGGGAATGTGTCAAGTCCGCTGTCCCAAGAGTTTGTGTCCAGTCCTAGAAGCCAAAGTGCATAGAATGATTTGGTTCTTAGGATTTGCATGGCGGTGCTCGCAGAATCTAACCTTTAGTTTGAATAGTAATTAACACATTGGCCACAGATGTTCATCAAAGGCAAGAGGGTGAGGAAATGCTCCCTGCATTGGTTTGTGCAGTGTTCCTATAGGCGGGACCAGAGGTACGGGCAGGGCATAGCTAATCCCATAAACTCCTTCCACTCTTCCCATTCACTGGTGCAAGGGCTGTTCAGATTAAAGGATGGGAAGCAGCATGCCTGATGTTTGAACGTGCTGGGATTTTCCTGAGTTCCACCAGCCCTCGTTTTTCACTGCTTCTTTCTCAGTCTCACCTTTTAAGCTCTACTTTGTTATTCTTTATCCACTTGGGAGTTGTGGATATTGGGAGCAGAATTATGTAAAGCAAACTTCTCCTTTTATCAAGAATTTTACATTCAGGTTTTGTTTTAAAGAAGTCTCGGGGGGGGTGTGTGTGACTTGTATTTATGTACTCTTACTGGAACAGGGAAAAGTCTTTTAGTTGAAAGTTTAGGAAAAAAGAACAGAGCTGACCCAGGCTATCTTCAGAGAGTCTTTAAAAAAAAACCAACTTGCATTAAAAAGTGTTTGATCCAGCTGCCTATTTTCACTCACGACACAACAATCTACCTTTGAATTCCAGACTCGAAGGTGATTATTGCACTTTATTTTCCACAGTGACCATAAAACACTGTTAAGCACCTTCATATTGCTCCAGCCCAGCCCAGCCTCTCCAGAGCTGTGGCTGGAGTCCAGTCCCTGCTTTTCCTGCTGCTGCTGCTGCAATTCTCCTCTGAGCTACCCCAGCCTTAGATCCAGCTTGGATCGTGCAGGAAAAAGCCCCGTGTGTCACTCCACACAAGGAAGTGCCTCTAGAGATCAGCTGGCCCTGCTGTGTGCCCACTGCAGATGCCCCTCACAGCTCACACCAAAAGAAGCAGAAAATCGAGAAGTGGTCTCTGGTTAAGGATTCGATATTGCCACTGTGATCACTCCAGGCAGAAGGAGGTGTGTTCCACCATGTAGCCTGGGCTGATCCCATAAAAGAAAGCGAGTTCTTCTGTGCCCAGAAATGCTAACCAAGCCGTTTCTCTATAAATTAAGTTTTCCTTGAGGATTTTCCTTTGTTCCCTCTCCCACACAAGCCTCAGCCCAGTATCCCTGTGACCCATCCACCAGGCAGTACTCGGATGTGCTGTGGATTTCCCAGAGGAAAATGTGCTCCTCATGCCCTTGGCTCATTCCCCCCAGGAGCTCTCAGGACAGCTGGGGCAGCTTCCAGGCTTCCAAACTTTAGGAGTTACTGCAAGGGGATAAGAGAGCACATTTCTACAAGCTGCATTTTCCTGCCAGGTCAGGCTGAAAGGGACCTGGAGACATTTTCTGGACACTGAGGAGGTTCCTCCTCCTCCCTGTGGGATGTGGAGTATTCTGAGAAGGAGAGGATTTTATATGGAGACATTTGCTGGACACTGAGGAGGTTCTTCCTCCTCCCTGTGGGATGTGGAGTATTCTGAGAAGGAGAGGATTTTATATAGCAGCATTTCTAAGGCACGGTGTCACACCTAAAGCAAAGGTGGGCTCCAGCCTGTGGCCTGTCCCCTGCTTTTTGTAAAACTCCATTAATTTGAGCTCAGAGCCACTCCAGGCAGCTCTGCTGGATGGAACCCTCATTATCTGGGAGATTTACTCATTGTTGTTTCGATTCAGAAGCTGGAAATGGGAGCTCCTCTTTTCCTCCTTGTGCTGACTCCAGGGTTTCTGGTGCAGGCACCGTGGGGAAGCAGTGATTCAGTCATGCAGCCACGTAACAGCGTGGGCCTTAATGAGTAACACATTTCTACTTTCCATTCTCTGTCTAAGAAATGGCCTATAAATAAAGCATATTTGCCCTCTGATCAAGAAAACCTTTTTCTTAAGTAATGTCATTAAATTTTAAATTAGATGGATAGGCAATTACTGGTGAAAATGTTAAATACTGGATAACCTATGGATATGACCTAATTTAATATAATTTCATAAATGCTTCAATTCAATTAAATAAAAAATTTTGTATAACGTTTAAATTGTTTGCTTAGTTTTCCCCAGAGCTCACAGTAGGTTACTATGAGCCAAACAGCATTACAGCATTTGTTTAAAATGCCAGAAGGCTTAGGACAGATCCCATGCACTTGGAGCTGAATCCCCAGTCACTGGACAGCCATTTCTGGGCAGAAGCTGCTGTATTAAATAATTGCTAGCTAATAAATATATTTTAGACACATTATAAACCTGGATGATAAACCTTTTAGAGTAAATGAGATGTTTATTGAAGAAAAATGTGTAATTTGCTGTTTTGACCTGGGTGCGTTGTCATGGAAACCCAAATCTTTCTTGAGCAATAAAAAATCTGCTTGTCATCTGATTTGAGCTGGTTATTTGCACAGGTGGTTTTCTTAGCAGACAAGTACTTAGTAAAAACAAATCTATTCTTTCTCAATTGTTCCATTATGTGTTTCCACAACAATGTGCTTCATTTCACTAGCTTTGTAATTAATGATCTATTATCAACTAATTAAATCACATTTAGATTTTATATGATTTCATCTGTTACACAACACTTGCTCCCCAATCCTCCTTCCTGGGTGTGTTAAGCTTGGAGAAGTTTTAATTAATGGTGAGAATGAAGTACTGGAGGTTGCAGGTACTTCAGACAGACTAAAGTAATAACAAATGTGGACACATAAATATCTCCAACAATTTAATACCAATTTCCTTCAATGAAGTAAAGCAGCAGTAGGAATAATTTGAATCAGGTTTCCAATCTCTACGTAAAACTGTTGTAAAATGTTAAGTTCATCTGTTTGCAGACAATGGAAACTGAAATATGAACTATGCCAACAGCTCCAAAATGTCATCCAAAACAGAATTTAACTTAATAGACAACATCTTTGGTGTTAGGCCTGCTCCAGAGCCCTCTGAGATGGTGAGAAGATGTTCATTAACTGATTTTGGATCAGATCCATGATTTGAAATCTTGGGTGGAAGCTGTGTCCAGCTGTCACAGCCATCACACAGCAAAGCTGGTTTGTAGGTCTGGGCTGATTTTTACACTATAGTAAAGGGCAGCAAAAGTAGAGGTGAGATGGAAACATAAGACAAAGAAAATGCTTTTGATCCTGTGGTGTTTTTTACAGGAGTTTTAAGACAAAGATGTCACAATGATGGAGCTTTGAACAATGCCTGTGTGATTTCCCTGACTTTTCTAAACTGTTTGAGCTGGAGGCTGATGATATCCAGGATCAAACACAACGAGGTGGACACTGTTCCTCCATTTCTGTGCAGTGCAGAGAGACTGGGCTGGCCAGGAGCTGGACATGGAGCTGCTGGGCTGGGAGGGGTGGCCAGTGGCTGCAGGGTAACATTAAAGACTCTTTGGGACTTTCTGGGGGTGTCTTGGGGTCCCCTCCACGGCCTCCAGCCGTGGGTCAGAGGGAGCTCACCTGAAGGAGGTGAAGACCTACAGGAAGAAATCCTGTGTCCCACCTGGAGGTACAGGAAGGGTTAAATGAAAAATTCCCAGTGGAATTTCAAACTGAGCCACTTTTCTTGGTGGTTTTGAGCATCTGTTACAAAGAAGCTTCTGCAGGATTTTAGATTTCAAGAAAACACTCGAGGCAGATAACAGGCCTTTCACATCCCTTTGCCCGTGTGGCAAACAGTGTAAACAGCTTTTTAAGATGGGTTATAAAGTGATGTGTTTAGTCCACCAGCTAGGTACCACTAAATAAAGCACCTTTGTTTCTGCTCAGAATGACTTTATCAAAGATTCAATTTGCTTGCAATGCTTCAGGGCACTGTTTGGGTAAGAATTTGATTTGGTTTGATTACTCTGTTTATGGAATTTTAGCAGAGGACAGCAGTATATTTATTTAGTATTATATTTAAAAATAAATTTGGGGTTTGTGCCAAACTGGACACACAGAATATTGTAGTTAACTCACTAGATGGCACCACAGCCCCAGGAACATGGGAAGGACGCACTCCTGAGTTTATCTGGAATCCAGTTTGTTTTTATACCATGAATGAGGTGTGATGGTGATGAGAATTGCCACGGAGCAAACGATGCTGAGATCTCAGCTCACACACACTGGTTTGCCCTGTCCTCCACACTGCACTGAGGAGGTCAGAACCTGGAACACAACAGAGAGGCTCGAGGGGTTTGTAACTGGAGCAAATATTTCTGTCCACAAAAAATGGAAGAAACTTCCCTGGAGAGTGGAAGGAGCAGGAAAAGAACAGGTTTTTAATTTTTTGAGAGGACTCAGTAAAAGAAAAGAGCTGTGGCCAAAAATGGAGTGACAGCTTTAACACATTAAAAATGCCAATAAACTTGGAAGGGCTGTGCTTGTGGAACAGAAATTCTACAGAAAGCTTAGAAAAGAGGAAAGACTTTCCAGATTGAATTGGAGGGTAGATAAGAGGTATTCTAGGGATATTATATTTCCTTATCTTGGAGAAAGAAAGTATTCTATCCATAATCTTACTATTTCCCTGAAGATTAGTGAATAGCAAACTAGGGCCAGCTCTTCATCTGCTCTTGACTTTCGTGGCTCCTCTGACTTTAAGTGAAGTCACTCTGAGTTAAACCAGATGAAGATCAGATCTCTGTGAGTTTGAACCATTTATCAAGAGAGCAGATAACATCTTTTTTCCTTTTCTTTATCCTGAAGAATATTATTAAATTACGTGCAAAGTTTAGGCATCCTGTGTTTTCCCTAAATTGTGTTAACAGTGTGGTTTTTATTGAAGCGCTCAGATGTTCCGGTCGTTACTTGCATTCTTCTTTAATCGATCTCATCCAGGCTAATGCGTTGTATTTAAAGCAGCAATTTGGTGAGCCTCAGGTTCCTCACAGGTGAAGCTGTGTGTGAACTGCGTGCTCTGATTGATGTGGTTTGGCAGGTTTAGCTGCAGTGGCCTAAATCTTGAGCACCTCCAGCTGCTCACCTGATGCCCCTCTGCCTGCCAGCATCAGCGTCCCCTGGAGAGGGTGACAGAATGGGACATGTGCCAGCCCTTGGAGTGGCCCAGTTCAGAGCCTGGCGTTTGAGCTAGCAGCACCGGTGAGGGGATGTGAAAGACAGGAGGGAGCCAGGCTGAGGGATGGACACACTCCCTGCTCTGCATGGACACACAGCCAGCAGCTGGGGTGGAACAACGGCCACAGCCAAAGCTGAGGGTGACAGTGAGAGCCAAAGGTGTCACCAGACCTGCAGGAATGTGTGTCAGTCCAGCCTACCAACAAAACACTGAGCACCTTCTCAATCTCATCCCCTTCACAGGTGTTAATGCCTCAACCAAAGCCGGCCAAAACTCACCAGCTTTGAATCAGTTCTGAACAAGGAATCAAAGTGAGGGGCTTTCAATTCATCATTAAAATTAAAATTATTTGCAGTTTTGTGTTTTCTGACATTATTCCAGTGTTTCGTGTTCCTTTGTCCAATACTTTACATGAGCTAAGGCTCAAGACCTGTTTTTGCAAGGTCTCCTTCTTCAGAGACAGCAGCAAGTCCATAGGGTGAGCAGTGAGTGAGGCTGAAGCATAACCTTGTTATTTTAAGAAAAAAAAAATTCTTTCCAGTATTTCCAAGCATGGTAACCACATTTTTCCTGTTGATTCGGTCAGAGAAAAGAGTCTTATTCTTTTCCCTGAGGTACAAGTTTTGTTGTATGAAGATGCTTTTAGCATTGGAACTGGTGTTATCAACGACTCAAAATCTCTGAGCAAAAGAAAAAGCTTTTAAAAAATTTTAACTGCTGAATACAGAAACTCAATTTAGGTACCTGGCTATCAGGTATTGATTTTAGCTGTGGAGGATTTAGAAGCAAGTGAACTTAAATTTTCACCAAACTTCACAAATCTGTGCCTGAGAATGTCCGTTTGTCTGTCTCCAGTCACAGCCCTCAGGAATCTGTGATGCGTTGGAGCCATCAAACTCCACAATCTCAGGAGAAACTGCAAAATAAATTCTGTGATGTTCAAATCCTCTTTTTTCATCTGGCCCTCCTTTGACTGCTGGTGCAGAGTGCCCAGAGCCGGGCAGAGCAGGGCTGACAGTAGTTCATCTGCACTGAAGTTCCCAATTCGTTTGTGTCCAATTCAGGCTGCTGAGATGTGCATCCAGCCCTCCCCAGACAACTTGTCTTTCCACAAAAGCAAGCATTGACAAGCGGAGGAGGAGTGATTTAGCCATTTGGCCAGGATTTAAAGACTTTGTCTTGCAGGAGGTGCCAGATAAATGGGTCCTGCTCCCACACACGGCGAGTGGGCAGAATTAGGGTGATGAAATGTTTTTGTTTGCTTTAAAGCTGAGGTGAGGGCTGACCCACTTCGGACAACAGGCCAGTGTAACTTTTGCTCAGGAGAAGGCAGCAAAAGCTGAGGGTGATAGCAAACCTCTCTGAGGAAGCTCAGTGGGCTTGGGTGGCCTTGGGAGCTGCTCTGGTGATCAGGTGAGACACAGCAGAGCCTCAGGGCCACAGGTTATTCCAGGTGGGAGCTGCCACAGCCTGCTTGTGTGCCCCTGTGTGTCACAGAGAGCTTGATCACTGCTGTCACCGAGCAGCAGGGCTGGTTACACAGAAACCATTTGGTACCAGTATCACCCTCGTACCTGAGGTGTGACATTTTCAATTGCTTCAAATTGGCTGAGAGCTTGGGTAATTGAAGTATTTGAATAATAAGGCTCATTTCCTTAGAAATGTTAGCAGGGCTGTAACCCTGTGCAGTGTGGCACATGCCTCATGGCCCCTGAGGCTTCAGTGCCTCTTTCCTCTTAATCCTGACACTACAGTGTTGTTGGTTTTTTTTTAAATAACTTTAGCAATATCAAAAATGGCTACTCCAGTTGTATTTCTTTAAAAATAATGGAATTTATTATTATAGGTCATTACTATGCACCCATAAATATTTACATATCTTTATGTTGTATTCACTGGCCATGACAGATTGAAAATAGCAACAGTTCTGTGGTTTCTCTGTTTTAATAACAGTGTGTTTCTTTCAATATTTTCCAGTAGTCAGCTGCATATTTCTAAATGATCCTTCTGGAGGTTGCCTCTCCAGAGAGAGATATAAAAATATATTTAACCCACTTGTAATATATTGGATTTCTCTTTATAATCTCATTAAAAAGTGTGCAGTGAACACAAACCCATAATTTACCTGGTGGTGTAGTTTCATTAAACATCAAAAGGGTGCTTGATGGAGTAGAATAATCCTATTCTGCATCCTTCATTGAACATCTTTCAGAATAAGTTTATTCATTTAATTAGAAGGTTTCTCTGTGTGAAGATTGCACTGGTTTTACCAGTCTGACCGAATTTGCATTTGTTATCCAAAGCACCCTCTATTTAACTGCACTTAGGATAAGTGTGTTAGGACATGTGCTGCAAAATATCTCCACAAATTGGTACTTATTTTTTAAATTGTGTTAGTACTAATTCAAAAGTGAAGGAGCAGAGAAGCTCCATTACACTTTAAAGTGGAATTTTCCCTTCAAATCTGTGGATTAGTCATGGCAAACAATGAAATGTTTAACTCAACATTAAATGGGATTATTAAATATCTTTTCAAAGTGGAAAATCACATGCATTATTCTATCCCCAGTACAAAAGGACAGTGAATTAGTTTCTCTCTTCATTCAGTATAAAACAATGATAATACCACGGGCACACTTCAGCCTCAGAGGACCCTGAGCCACATCCACTGAAAACTGTCTGGATGGTTTTAACATGAAGGTGACATTCTCTGTGATTAAAACATGGCTTGAGCCTTGGAAAGGTTGGGATGTTGCAGACTGGGCTGTTGTAAACTGGGATGTTGCAGCTCAGGCAGATCTGAGCTCCCCATCCCAGGCCTGGATGCAGAGAGACAATCCTAGAGAGATGCTGAGCAGCAGACAGAACTCTCACTTGCAAGAGTGAAGGCTTTTCATCTCCATTTTTCTCTTTTATGTGTCTGGCTTTGGGGAGTGTGACCTTTCTGCCGTGGGATCGATGTGTCTGTAACCATTAATTCCAGGCAAAGCAGGGCCTGCCTGTAACACTGGAGATTAGGATGTAACACATGGGCAGGTCTCTCCCTTCTCCAGAATGGATAGGTGCCTAACTAGGCAGTTCTCCTCCTGATCAATGGCATTGGCTGCCCTGGGAAAGGGATGAGCTCTGGCTGTAGACATGCAGAGATGGATGGCTCTTCAGCATCCAAAACAGCAAGAAGGGAATGGAGCTGGAATACTTTAAAATCTTTTATTTTTTTTTTCCTTCTATAATATCTGACTGCCTCTCATGCCTGTGTTAGGTTAGGTGCAAGCTGATTTCCTGCATGGTATGAAATATATTGCAGCTATTTTCTAGAATTAGATATCTTTTCTCATGTGACTAATAATCAAAAGAAACATTAATAGAACTAAAAACATTGCTGAGCCCCAAATTTATGGTATTTGCTCCCAGATAAGCATGAAAAGCTTGCAGCCAACTGTGTACAGTCCTTTTTAAGAAAAAAATATCAGATAGAAATTATGCCAGGCTAATAGGAATTGTCTTTCCGTGGGCATCTGAAAGGATCTTTGAAAGCAGGATTGTTGGCTAATGAGATCATTTGAATACTCTTTGTACAAGATTGACAATCCCACTGGACAGAAGAGGTTCCCCAACCTTCACCTCGTGGCCCGTCTCACATCGAGCCATGACAAGGTTGCTGAAATGGATTCCATGGAGACAGCTCTGGAGAAAAACAGGGGAAGGGCACTCACCAGAGCTTCACTCTACAGCTCCTTTGCAAGGGGATACTTCCCAGGAAAACCCTTCCTGTGCCCACGGCTCGAGTCCATGCAATCCATACAGGAGTGTGCCCTCTTGGACTGCAGAAAATCTGCAACTGGCTGAGAATCACTTCAAAACTCTGAGCTTTCTCTACTCAGCTGCTCCTGGGTACATGAATTTCTTGAACAAGTATGAAGAATTCTTCACTGTGGTCCACCAAGTCTGTTGTTGAGGGTTAAAGACTTTATTGTGAGCTGAACCCTCAGTGCTCAGAACTAATCAGGGCCCTTGCTGTGGTTTATTTGGGCCATCGGGGTGACCAGTAAGAGATGATAGATACCAAGTCATGTTCAGGTAATTGCTTCTTTTGTTGCTGTAATTACTCCTTGGAGGCTGGTTAGTATTTAAAATAATCTGACACTTTTTGTTAGACAAGTCCATGTTAAACCAACAGGACAGGTAATTTGAGGCATAAGCCAGAAATAGGACAGTGGCCACATCATGTTTTGAGGCTCCCTTAACAGTCAGTACAATGAAGTTTTTTTATTCCTGACCAGGTTTTCTGCCTATCAGAGCATCCAGGGCAGTGGCAAAATTGCTTCCATAGAAAGGAACTAGATGAAGAAAAATTATTGCTTTTGTGTGCAAAATGTGTTGAACATAGGAGATGCATTTCAAAAATCTTTTCTTTTCATGGGATGAAATAAAGTTTAATCATTTGATTTTGTTCCGAATATTTCAGGGCAGGAAATAAATCTTGATTTCCTTTAGCATTTGCTTCCAGTAATCTTGTCCTTCCACTGTTCAATGTCCTGGCTATTCTGGGATCCTGCTGATCTCCATTTCGTGTTTGTTAGAAGATTCTCTCCCTGAGCTTTGTGCCATCCTCACATAAGGCTGTAGCAAATAAAACAAGAGCAGGTACAAAGCCATGCCAAAAACTCAGTCACTGAGCTAAGAACAGGTTTTGGATTGAGTCAGCATCTGTCGTGGTGCAGCAGGCTGCTGTTTTTTTGGGGTGGCTGCCACGGTGTGCTTCAGCAGCAAAGCATTCCCCTTAGACAGTGTGGGCGTACACCCGTCTCCACTAAGTGGCAAAATTCCCATCAGCTTCAAGGAGATGAGGGTGCCTTTCAATCCTCTGTGGGAGATTTCTTCTGTGTGGCACACTATGCTAATGCTTTGGTTTTTTCCCACTTTTCCTGTGGATTGCTTGATATGGCAACTATTGGTCTTTATTAAAGCTTCTTCTTTTTTCCTTTTTTTAAAAATTTCACTTTCTTGTCGCTTCCATCTAGCCCTATAATGAAAAAAATAGAACATTTACCATGAAGATGAAGTAAGTCTGCTGTCCCTTTGTATTTGAAGTAGATCTTCAACATCAGCTTAAAGGACAGGTGCTTGAAGCTGTAATAGGCAGATGCTGAGGTGAAATGCACTTTGAAAAATGAGAAATGGCAGAATTCCTTGGCACGTTAATCCTGATGTAGCTGTGTTGATCCTGTCCAAGAGTTGCCTACACAGAGCTACTGAGAGAAACAAATCTAAGTTTGTTTTAAATAGATTAGTCAAACTCCACTAAGTGCTTGTGTCGACATTCTCATTGGAAATTAAAGTGACCTTAATGCAGTTTCATTCACTTAGAAAATTGATTACCTGTATGGACAGAGCATTGCAAGCAATAATATTCCCACAGCTTAATGAGTTACCATTCATCAGCTGACTGTCAATAACTTCTTGTCTATAAGCCTCATCCAGCCCAGTTTCCCTGTCCCTGAGGGGGACTGACAGTCTGCCCTGCTCAGGGCCATGGCAGGCTGTAATCTTTGTCTGTCCATCGCTCTGAGATCACACCCATCCTTCAGAAGTTTAGACATTTGTTGAGTGATTGCTATGGACTTTGTGCAAACAGATCTTCTCCACATTTAGGCCCCTCACAGGAAACTGAGTTTGAGTGCATCCCTTGCAGGAGAAGGAAAAAAACTATTTCTGTGCCAATTTAGAGTAAAGCTGACACAATGTGTGTCACAGGGCAGGGTGCAGGCAAAAGGGGCTATGGCTGTATCAGTTTTATTCAGCCTGGAGAAGCTTTGGGGGGACCCAATTGTCCCTTCCAGTACCTGAGGGGAGCCTGCAAGAAACATGAAAACTGATTATTTACAGAGCCTGGACTGACAGGACAGGGGGAATGGTTTGACACTGACAGAACGCAGCGTTAGGTTAGATTTTAGGAAAAAATTCCTTATTGTGAAGGTGATGAGGTGCTGACACAGATTGCCTGGAGAAACTGTGGCTGCCCCATCCCTGGAAGTGCCCAAGGCCAGGTTGGATGGGGTTTGGAGCTGCCTGGGATAGTGGAAGGTGTCCGTGTCCATGGCAGAGAAGTTGAAACTGGACAATGTTTAGGATCCCTTCAATTCAGGACATTCTGTGATCCTTCGATTGTGATCATTTCCTTACAGTATTTCATGGAAAGCCAGTGTGCTCTGCCATTTTTGGGCAGAATTTGGTTGGTACAGGGGTGCACCCATACAGGTGGTTTGCCAAGACAGTGATTTCTGTGAGCTAATTTACCATCCTGAGCATCACAGAGGCTGAGCTCCAGCTGTGCTCTGTGCTCATCCAGCAGCTCCTGCCCCAGGAGTAAAAAACCTGGTGGAAAACTGACCCAGCCATCACTCAATGAGTGATGTGCAGAGCAGATATGACAGCCTCTAGTTTTAGCTTTCATATTTTCCAGGTTCTGTACTGTATTGGTACACAACTCTGAACTTCATATGAAGTGTTAGCCAGTTCTCTTCACAGCTCAGCCAGACAAAACGATTCCTTTTCCAGCCCCAGGACCAAGGACACCGTTGCAGCCTCAGGCCCAAAAAGTGCAAACAACAGAGAATTGAGGAGAGCAATCTGGGAGGATGGGACCTCATCACATGAGGCTGTAATTGGACAATTAACTCCAATATGCAAATGTACCAAAACTTGTAGAAGTGTGAAAATGCGTGACCCACTGTCCCACATTTGGGTAGAGCCTCAGCCAGGCTCTTGTACTGACCAAGGTGTATCCTTTGAAGGCCTTTTCAATAAATACCAACTTTATTCCTTTAACACTGTCCAGCCTCTGTCCTAGGTAGCCTCTCCAGGCATCAGGCAGACCTTGAGCAATGCTAATTCAGTGCAAGCAGCCAAGGTAGATGCAACTGCAATTTCCAAGGTAGATGCAACTGCAATTTCAGTTTTTCCATCATTATTTCCAATAAGTGCTCCTACAATTTTAAAACTCCATGAAGTTGCCCATACAATGGAACAACTGTTCGTGGATTGCACGGTTTAAATTAATTATGAGCCCCAGCGAAGGAAGTAAGATGAACAAGTGAAAAGAGCTCTGCAGGGCTTTTCAAATTATTGTAAAGTTGGGGAAATTGGGCCCACTGTGTCTATTACCCACTTTATAACAGTTGTAACTCGATGGTTTTGTTTGTCACACTGCTGGATACTCTCATGGATCTTAAAGCCTCCCCAGTTGTTTTATTTATTGGTAATTTTGTTGAGTGCCACGGTAAAGATGAAATAATTGGACTTTGTTTATGGTGCCAAAATACACTTTCCTGAATGACTGTTTTCAGCAGCCAGTGCAGTTAAATAAACCCATGGTTCAGTTATTTGCTTCCTGATTATCTTCAGATTTAAATCAAGTGAAGCACAACTGGGTTTAAATTTTGCAGCAGCTTTTCACTACCTTCCACTGTACTTGTATTGAGACAGACTCTTTGTGGGGAGTTTTCTCCTCCTCATGGTAATCCAAACTCACTCAAATCTACTCCTGTTCTTGCCAAGGACTTTTCAAGAAAAGGGCAAGTGAAGGGTTGGGAAATAAATGTTTGAACTACACTAAACAGCACAATTAAACAATGCTCAGTCAGTCTCTCTGTTCACCTCATTGGTAGCATCCAGTTTCAGGTCATGAAGGGGTCTGATTTTTGGAGATGACCAATATCCCATGCACAGGTCCTTCTGAAGCCACTGAACCACAAGAGCACATCTCTGACTCTTGTTGTCACTCTGTCCAGAACATTCAGAAACACCACAACTAAACAACCCAGGAAAAATGTATTCTGAAGAAAAAAAGGGTATTCTTAAATCAGCAAGAAGCAGATGTGCAGACACAGGCAGGCAAAAGGCTCTCAGTGCAGAGAAAGACGTGAAATTCAGGCATGGTGTGGTTTGGAGGAGCTGCTGTGGCAGAGCCAGGGACGTGGGACACGTGAGGGAAGCAGGGGGATTATGAGCAGAGAAGCAACATTGAAGATTGTGGAAGGATCATGGACACTGGTGTTTTAGTTAGATAAAAATGAGAAAATTATTTGATGCTTATGAAAGCCACCATAGGCTTGCCTTTTTTTTTTTCTTTTTTTTTTTTTGTAATTCATTCAGCTCGCCTTTTATCCAGTAAAACATTGGGTTTAGTTATGCTGTATGAAATTTATCATTTGAAATGAAAGCATTCCAGTAAATCACCTCTTTCCCTCCTCTCTTCCCCAGAACTCACCAAACATCAAAACACAACAAAAGGAGGAAAAATTAAGCTAAAAACCAAAAATTTGCTAATCTGTTCATTTAAGTTTTGCCTTAACATAGCCAACGAGGTCCTTGCCATTATCTGCAGCAGGCATATAATTGTGGAAAATTTTAAAGGCCCCATCTGGCTCCCCAGTACATTTATTTTAATTGTGAAAAAGCAGGGATATTCTTGCCTCTCATTAGGATAAGCTTGCTTGCCTTCGCTTCTTTCTCGTAACAACATAGGTCAAAGAGGAGACACCTTAATGAGAGTCTCGGTAACATAAACAGGAAATGTGGTTCATTTTCTTACCTTCATTTGCAACTCAAAACTTAGTGCCCAAAATGAAAACACTAATTTTCTTTAATTCATTTTTTTGCTTTGTCTTTCTCATGGTTCTTTATCTATTAAGCAGGGCAATTATAGGATGCATTTTCATCATAAGTATTAATATTTCCATTTATGAATTAATTTACCAGCATAGGAGCAAGGAACTAAAAAAACAACATAATTTTAATTCCTTGAGTTTATCTTTGGGAACAGTTGTTTTCACTTCTTCAACCCACAAATTAGATGGAAGGGAAGAATTACATAGAGTCAAAGATATTTTAAAGTGGAGATGATCAAAAAGAAAAGAGCAGTGCACTTCAGCTTTCTGTCAACACGTATTTTATATGCATCACTTTCAAAGCGTCATACGGAGGCCAAAGATAACAATTCCCCATATTTTCCCTATGTGCTGGGCAACAAGAAATGGGGAAACTCCTCCAAACTTGTGATTTTATTCCTTACACACAGAAAAAGCCCAGGCTTGAATGAGGTGCTCAGTCACTGCACTGTACAATTGCTAAGCTACGAATTCAGGAGAAATTGATGTCAAATTAAATGAGCCCAGTTTTATTTTCCTTATGATGCAATTCAGTGTGCATTTCTTGCCTGGTGGGACCTGGCACAGGGAACACAGTGAGCCATTGTGTCAGGCTGAAGTGGAAACCTTGGCCAGGCTTGGCTGGAATGGGGAATTGCTCCTAACCCCACACGGTGTGTCTGTCTTCTGGAGCTCGGCTCACTCTGTGAAATGGGGTTTGAATGAAGTGCTGCCCTGCTTGGAGTCCATCCATGCACCAATTCCCAGGCCAGGAGGAGCACTGGCTTTAATTCCATGTTGTCACAAGCAGCAGCTTGAGCTAGTGAAGCTCACAAGCTGCTTGCACAATCCTTTTTGTCAGCTCAGGTGTTATTTCCCAGAGGATGGCTGCTCTCCTTCAAACTAAGAGGACAAAAGAGGAGTTCTTTAAGGAAAACTAACTTTCCTGTGAGGAGATGCCAAGATATGTTGCCTAGTGCACAAAAGAAAAATCTGTTGCAAACAAAAAATGCAACTATTTTCTTATGTTTCTTGTTGATCCTGAGATATAAAACAATTAAAACACTGTATATCCAGTTGTTACATATTTATTACTCAGTGTAGAATATCGGGGGGGGGGGGGGGGGGGGGGGGGGGGGATGGTTTTGGCTTGTTTTTTTTTGTTTTTTGAGGAAAAACTGCTGTAGGTGGGAGAATTTAATCCAAGAGCATCTGGGGAAGCTGAAGTTACGCAAACAGGATGCACACATGTTCCTCCATTGTGTTGCATTTCATGGAGTTGTTTGAGAATCCTTTAAGCACAGCACGTTAGTTCCAGAAGGCTTCTCTGGGAACATCAGGTGTGCTCTTGAAGCCAGTTTTAAATCAAGCACTCAAGTGAGAGGACAGCAAATGGTCAAAGCCAGGACGGCAGCTGGGAATGTTCCAGCTCCAAAATTCACATCTGGATCCAAAAGTTGCAACAAAGCCTGATCCCTCCACAAACAGATACATTTACAGATTTATCTCTTTTAATTGTAGCACACAGACTGCCTGTGTAAAACTTTCCCTCATTGTGTACATTGGCTTGGGAATAACTACAAAATTGAGTAGATGTGTGTGTGCCACATTCCTGGCAGTTTGTCCAGATCAAACCAACTCACATTTTTAAACACCTATTTCCTGCACATCTCATACACATCCTGTGTGCTGTGAAAAGTCCAACGGGAATGTGGCCTGTGGTTTGATACACAATTTAAAATTTTGAACAAAAAGCATTCATTTTTCTTCATTTCAGATGAAAATATTGTCTTGGAATGCTTGCATTTGAATATTTAAAATATATGTCTCCCCAGTCAAATCGCAATTTAATTGAATTGAAATTAAATCCTAGCTACAACAGGCACAGATTTTTGATATGGTCTTTCAAACCACTGCCCTTTAGCATAAAAGTAGGTCACTGTCACTTTGGGGAATGGGATCATCCCAAGAAATCAAATGGCAAAACCATACCAAAGTCACTTTTTCTCTGGCATTTAATTGAAGAGCTCGGTACACAATCACTCTGTGCATTTCCATAAAGCTACTCGAGGGATGATATGTGAAAATAATTTATGTCTGCTATATGCAAGGTCGTTAGCACTCATACAGAACACCAATAATGACAATAAACTAGCTCATATACATACCAAGTTTGCATAATATAGTTTTGTTGGTGAAAAGAAAAAGATTTAATGGCAAAGACTATGTCTTTTGAAATAGGATTTAAAGGTTGCTGATATTTTGATGACTTTTTTTTTTTTCTGGGATATTTAGCTTGTATGTGAAATGCATTTAAGTAGACTCATAAGTGAAAATTCTGTACGATTTTTAAGCAAATTTTAGCTTTAGAAGAAAATCCAGCTGTAATCATGAACTGAAACAGCTGCATACTGTAAGAGGGAGTTTTGTTCAGTGAGGAACAGAGCTTTGGTGTCTGTGCATGTGAGTTGTGCTGCATTCTTTGTGCATGAGGAGAGAATGCAGCTGAAGCACTGACTTTTTCATGCATACCTTTATCAACAGAGACTTTGCCCAGAAAAGTTACAGTCTAGGTAGATGAATGGGATAAAATCTTAATATAAAGGCAAAAAAATCTCATCCTAAAACATGACAAAGAAGTAAAACAGACACAGGACTTGGTGCAAAATTTGGTCCAATAACAATGATTCATTTATTTAGTTCAATTTAAAAATTCCCAGGAGCCCTAAACTCTCTTTTTTTTTTTTCATAAAGCCATCACTGCTCCAAGCATTTCAGCATTTCCCTTCTCCCTAAGCCAAGCTGCAAAATCAAAACATTCCTCGCTTGAGTCACCCAACCTGAGCAGTTCACTCTGGTGAGGAGGCTCTTTCTATCCCTATCCCCATGATAGCAAAAAAACTAGTTGAATTGCTTTATTTTTAAAATAGTGCAACGAATAACTTCCATAATAATCTCAGAGTCTTTAGGGTGCTCAGTAAGAAACCTCTGTACAGTGCTGTCCTCAAACCCACAGCCTTGAGTAACACCTTAAACAGCACAGGAAAAGGACAGAAAATACATTTTATGTCTGAGCTTGTGCCCCTGACTGGCTTTGATTCACCCCAGTTTAGGTCCTCGTGGTGGCACTCATCATCCCTTGTGTTTATTCTCCTAACAAGAAGAAATCACAGTGTGACACTGAGACTTTTAGGGGAGCACATGCTGCTCGTGCATAAAACATAATTCCCCCTCAGGCCTTTCTGCTCTCTGGGATCCCTGAGCAGGGATCATCCTGCTCCCAGCCTGGCTTTGCACTCCAGAAATGCCAGAGAGTTTGTGTTGGATTTAATATCTAATAATGGGACGGGGCAACTGAAAGGCATTACACGAGTTTTATTATTATTAGTTCGGATATAAAAGATGGTAAAACTGATGCTGTAACAACAGAAGCCAAAGTTCTCTTTGTTACAAGGCCTTTTAAAAGTTTTTTTAGCTAATAGACTAATGCTAAAAGCTTACAAGCACCTACTTCAGCCAATCAATAAACACTGCACACACAACTTTCAGCATACAATAGTTGCTTGTTTTACATTTTTTGCAGCTCAGAAGTTTTCTATGCTCCAAACATTTCAAGGCCTAAAATTCAGCTCTGTTTCAAATCTCTGTGTAAGCTCATTGCAACGCTGTAGGAGTCCTCTGCTTTTTCAGTTCCCACAGTTTGTGACAGGCCTTCACTGGGCCCATCTTGTACCAGCCATGAAAAGATGCAGCCCACGAGTTCATCCCATATCTCCATCCATTTTCCAGCCTTGTCCTTACAGGCACACACATCCCTCACTCCCTGACAGCTGTATCCGCTCACCCACTCCTCCCCAAGACTCTCCATATTCCCTGATTAAGATAAAATTTTGTGGACAAAAGAGGCAAAGCTGCGTCTCACATGCTGGTTATTGTTGAGGGGATATTTAATAGCTTTTAAATTCATTTAAGAAAATGGGAGTGGTGAGTCACATGTAATTATTCCCAGATAGATCATTAATTACTTGATAAAGTTTCTACATAATGCTGCCTTTTTCTTTTTTCTTTTTCTTTTTCTTTTTTTTTTTTTTTCCATAATGATGGTTATTTGTCATTTATCTCAGTTTGCTTGTCAGTTGTTCCAGGTCCCTTTCATGGCCTGTGATATGTATGTAAATATTACAGATTGAGATTGATAAAGGTTTTATAACAAAGGCTGTTACTTTATTGGATTACAGGAGAGTTTATGAGAAACTCATTTGATTATTGTGCTGGAATGATATCATTTGCACCAATACAAGTATGGCTGGTTTGCTACCTCACCAGTAACTGCATTTTTCATAGGTTGTAATTTAGCTTCAGAAATTTGAGTTTCTTTGAGAATGCCAAAGATACCAACACAAAAATTACATTTGAGAACTGAAACTTCTCTTAAAAAAATTCACCTGTTACACTGGGATTTTCTTCATTTAGCTACAACTTTAGATGAGGTCCTTAGAACTTTAAGCATGAATTAAAGAGTGCATTTGAGCTACATGTCCTGTAAGGACAGTCAGTAGCTAGGCTCTAGTAAAAGAATGAGATGGACATCAAGACTGATGCCCTTTTCTCTGTGGTTTCTTTGGAGAGCAAACCTTACATTTCCAGGAGGGAGAAACAAGAGAGGATGAAATTCAAGGAAAAGCAATTAATTCCTCTCAGTTCTTATCAGTTTGTTAATTTTACTGTAGAACCAATTGGGGTATCCCATGGCAGTGGGTCTCTTAATCTACCACCTGCTGTATCCTCAAACATCCCTCTCAATCCAGAGAATCACATCAGGACAGAGCAGACTCAGCACAGAGGTGACACCTGATGGCAACATAATCAGGATATCTGTGCCAACATCTCCCAGACACCAGGCTCACACCAGTGGCTGTGTAGTTTCTTACCAAATAAAAGCAGTGTCAGGTAGTCAGGTGACACTGGGATGGTGTTTGCAGCCAGCACAAATTGTTACAGCCAGCACTGTGCCCGGATGATTTAGGTGTCTGATGAGGCACAGCTCCCCAGCAACACCCACAGAAAATCTCAAACACAATGGTGATAACTTGCTCAGTAGCAGCTGGTGAACTCAGGGAATGGATTTATCCTCCCCCATAAACACTTGGACATTTATGAGTGAAGGCTGGATTCGCTCTCGGAGACACCCAGTGCTGTTGTGAGATTATTACAGTTATTATTGTGCTGCCAACTCAAACACACCCAGCTGAAATGCTTTCCATTAGCTTTACTGTTCCCCATTATACTCTTTATTTCTCTGTAAATAAACAAAAACAGAAGAACTACCAGGGGGAAGCGTAGAGAGCTGAACTCAAACATCTTTACTTGTTTGAGTTCTGACTGTTCCCAGTATCCCCAAGACTCACCCTCGGGCAGCTGGTCCTTACAGCCATACCACGAGGGATATGTGGCTGTTTTAGGAACCATTTCAAAGTGTCTTTCTTGCAAGGAGGCAGGAAGGACCGTGTCCTGTGAGCTGATAACACCCTGGCCATGCTGGGTGCAGGATTTCCCCATCTGCTGCCCATTACCCCGCAGAGCTTGGCGGGATGTACGTCAGTAGCGGCTCTTAAAACTGTCTGCAAAAGCTAAACAAAGCTCAGCAAAGTTAAACATTTGAAAAGATGCCCAGTCATTGTCACTCCTAACCAAGCTCAGCTGTCTGTCCAAGCTTCAGACATCCTGGGGCTGAAGGGAAAGTCCAAGTGGACCTGGTGTTAGAGAACCTTCAGTCAGAGGTTAAATAACTCACATTAGCACAGGCTTTGAGACTGGGCTCGACTTTAATTGTTCAGTCCTGCCTGCAGCACCTTTGCAATCTTCATTTAAAACAAGCTGTCTGCTCCTCACTGCCTGTTTTCAATGCCTGAATTACTGATGCCATAATATTCTGGAATTTGTAACATCTGCTAATTATTTTGGTCACAATAAAGATTCAGAACTTCAGATACAAGTCTCATGTATGAAGCTGGATGCAAAGCACAGGTGTATGACCTAAATAGTTTATTTGTACATGCAATACAGGATCAGTCTTAGATAATTAACCTAGAAATACCTGTTTGCATCAACAGGATTCAAAACCTCTGGACTACAGACAACGATGTGGGAATTAGTTCAGACCACCAACAGAATCCTAAATTTATGTTCAAGCCTGTTAATGCAAATACACCTCATTAGGGTATGGAAAGTTAAGGCATATTTTACATTTTCTGGTTAAGATCTTATTTTGAAAAATAATGAAAACAGCCTCTGTCACACCAGGGTTTGAGATGCCAGCCCTGGGACGTGATCTGCCTGTGCTGGGCCACTGGTGACGTTAGCCCTGCCCTACACAAATTACATTTATATCAGTCACAGAGATAATCTCTGATGCAGTGTGGTGTGGTCATAAAATAAACTTAACTGGAAGCATCTGAATTTCGAGTCTCTTTGATACTTTCTTCAGGTTCCCATGGGACACGTGTGCTCCCCAGAGCTTGATGTGAAGGCGTTTGAAGTCTACAGAATTCCTTCTGTTGACTTCAGACACTTTGGGACTTGGCTTTTAAAGCTGTGGGTGTAGAAATGTGCTTCATCCCTCTGGATCAGTGTCATCAGCTTTCCTTGCCTTTTAAGGGCAAGCTCTGTTTTTAGAGAAACACTGTGGGATATGAGAGCCAGAAACAAAACAAACTTCCTCCCCCATTACTTCAATATGACTTGTAAGCCGGTTGATTTGGAGCAATAGGCTAATACTTTATTTTTTAGCATCTTGGCTGTGTTTTAAGGATACTGATTGCTGTAGGATCTTAATGAGAATCCCCAGATCCTGATCCAGGCCCACCCAGCTCCTTCCCCTGGGACAGTGACGCTCACTCAGCTGGAACAAATTTCAGCAGCCACTGACCTGGGATAAATCTAACCAGTAGCCTTGAGATAAAACACCTTTCCCAGTTCCCAGCCCACAATCAATCCAGGGTTTAATATTGTTACAGTTAACATGTGTGACTTCACTGCTGATTATCAGAACTGCCTGGTAGGAGGAGCAGAACTTCCCAAAATCAGATTTGTGGAAGTTTAATGACAGCCCTGTTGTGCACTAAACATCCATGGAACAGACGTTGCTCTACCTGGGAAAAGTGCTTTATGTGTTTCACATTAATGGCTGAGATGCATTTAGTGACTATTCATACCAAACTTCACTTTAGCTGTTCAAAATATGCTCTATTTTTTTCTAAATACTCTTTGGAAATATTCTAAATCCAAACATTTTACTGGAATAATGTATCCGTCAGATTATGGAAGAAGCTGGTCTAGGACTAATTCAGTACACAGAAAATTCAGTGTAAATACTGAATTTCAATGAGGCAAATATTTCACTTTGAGATCTGCTGTATTAGCATCCAAGTGTTAGGACATAAACATATATTTTAGATTAGTGATCCGTAGACCAAATGTATCTTTGTAATAGCTAGCCTGGTGACTTTTTTTTAAAGCTGTGATTTCTTTTAGCAAGAAGTGAAGCTTCCAAAATGAGTAGAATGTTTTGCCCAGTTTGGATGTTCGTGGGAAGGTCGGGCTTTGACAAAGATGGTAGGAAAATTCAGTAAGAATATTTTAAAGGACTTTGGAAATTATTTATTATTATATAAAACACTGAATGTTTTGGTACTAAAAGAGGAAAAGGGGACCCTCTCCTGCATGTCTAAAGGAGCAGGTGGAAGTAGAAATTCCCTGAACTTCAGGCAAAGGATGAGAGTGTGGTGCCCATGAGAGAACCTGGGGTTTGGGCTGACTGTAAAGAAGTGTTTCTCCTATTTGAGGAGGATGGAGCCCTGACCTGTTGTTCAGCTCTAGCCCTCAGGCTGCTGGCTCTGCCACCAAATTAGACCTTTTAAAATAAATGAGTTCAATGTTAAATACCAGCTGGGAGATTCTCATTGGGCTTTTTAAATTTTTCAGTCTTAAAGCGCCCCCAAAGTTCAGAATTTACAATCTACTAATAATGCCACAATATATGTATTTTTATTAGACTTCCTATTGAATGCTAGTCTAATACCTTTGCTGTCTTTATTTATGAGGAGATTGTTTCCAGCTACTGTTAATGTATTTTACACAGCCCATGATGTAATTGTTAAGCAGTTGTAATGAAGATTGAAGGTTTAATAATGCCAAGTGTTACAAATTTCTATTTAATCATTCCTAAATCGATTAGTTACTTTCCCCCAAATGCCGGGCCATCGAAACAGAGAGAGCTAAAGATCTGAACTGCTGTGGCCAGGCTTTGATAAATGGTATTTTGGTGCAGTGGTAATTGGGTTATTGAATTTACTCATCTTCCAAATGATGTTTGCATTGTCTCAGCATATGTGTTTAGGGCCAGGGGAAGGTCATTAGGCGCTTTAGACCGGGGGCATGTTTGGGTTAAAGTGATTTTGAACAGCCAGAGTTGAGGTTAGTCAATTAAAGGAAATAGCACAGAGAAATGCTACAGAAGGCCATGCTATAGGCTGGTCACTAGGGAGGTCCCAAAGGCCTGGTTAAAGTAGTCTAAAGATTCTTTAAGTAAATGTCTACCCCCTGCCCCGGGCTCTTTAGGCACAGACAAATTGTTGTGAGAAATGCCCTTCACTTAAAACACGTTTACCTGTAAACAAATGTCACACTTTGAGAGGCCAAGCCCACAAAGGCCAAGAGAAAACATTAAATGATGCTAGCTTTTGTGTGTACAAACACAGCCTTCAGTGAGCTTCCACAAGGGCTGGGATGAAGGGAATGTGCCCAGGCTGCCCCTCTGGGCTGGTGTTTGGGGCAGGGACACCCTGTGCTGGTTGGGCTCATCCTCAGCACCTGGGATGTCCTCTGGGACAGTTGATCTGACAGTTGATCTCTGATCCCAGTTGATCTGCCCAGAGATCAACTCCACCTTCAGGGCATGATCACTTTGATGTGATGAAGCTGTTTCAGGGACATAGTTCAGTAGATAATTTGTTTAGTTCCCCATCCTGGGCAGAGCTTGCCTTGGCTTTGTCCTGCCGAGGAGCTCAGCATTTCTGTGTGAGGCCACGAGCTCCTGGCTCTGTGTGGGGGGTGATGGCTGCCCCAGCTCTGGGTGGGAGGATTTCCCTCAGAATTTGCCAGCACCTCTCCTGAGTGACCAGCCACCAGTTCCAAATACCCAGCCCCTGACTGCTGTCTGCACTTCAAAGGAAAACCAAAGGAGTTTTGTCAATTTTCAGGTGTTTCTGACTAGTTGGACTGTTAGAACAAGATAAGAGGAAGAAGCCTTTCATGTTTCTGTGTTCTCACATTCAGTCCAGAGATTTTCAGAGTATCTGATATTTTCTAATACTCTGAACAGAGTCACAGGGAAGAGCACCCTTGACATGAAAAATGAGCCCACTGTATTTTTAATACTTGGCTAATTGTGTAGAGACCATTCTTTAGTTTCAAAGCACTGGAAGAAGGCTCCTGTCCTACAATATTTCTGTTGTGCAATTTTATAAAAGCCTGTCATTTTATAAACACACTGGTTTATATTTGATTTCTGTCCTCTAAACACTATTTAAATCACAAGTAATAATTTCTAATCTTGTAAAATGCCCAAAGCTTAAATCAATAACCGTTTGATGAATACATAACCCAAGGACATTTTGTTTGGCTGATAAATGATAATTGTGGGAGTGCCTGGCAGCTTTTGTGGTTAAACCTTTGCTTTCATACGATTAAACAGCCAATTCCTTCAAACACTTGACACACTCTTAATGATAATTGCACAAGGAGCTTACTGGAGACAAGTGAGACAAAGACCTTTCTCCTGGTGCCTGGAAAGCCAGGGTGGTCTGGCTCTTCTGGATAACTTTTTGGGTCACTGCTCATGCTCTGTCTGAAGTGTCCCCTCTTCTGGCTCTGCCAAGCATTCTGTCCCTCAGTCCCCTCTGTTTCTGCTGTTGCCACAGGTTCTGCCCTGGGCTGGAGCTTCTCCAGCTGCCCCAAGCCCAGGCCAGTATTCCCTGGCAGAGCTCAGCCCTGTGTCAGGGGACACATCAAACAGGCCAGGACACTTCTGTACCCAGTGGTTCAGTGACAACAGTGGAATCTCTGCAGTCCTTTGTGATTACTTTATATCATTTTGTGAGATCTAAGCCCAGCAAAGGGACTGTAAGATGACTGCAATAATATGCAAACCACAGGGTTGCCTCCTGGAGGCACAATGTCTTACCAGGGAATGTATCTTACACATTCCCATCCCTCCCTGTAATGTTCCTCATCTCCAACAAATTCACTCTGGAGCAGAGGCAGTTCTGTCCTCCCCAGTTCTAGCACTCCAGCAAACCCACCGTGGTGTGCAGGGTGCCCAGGTGCAGAAGGAGTTTCATTATGTTCAGAATGATGCTCTTCCCTGTAGTTTGTAGCTGCTGAGCCACTTCCAGCCTCTGCAGTTGCTCTGCCATATGCCAGATTTGTAAAATCTTGTTCACATTTCTTTCCCTGCCTTCACCAGAGAGCAGCTCCTCAGGGGAGGGACATGGAGCTGACAATTACAGCACTTCCTGCTGTGAAGGACCTGTAGGACATCCCTGGCTATCAGGCTTTACAGGGACACTTAAGAAGAATCTTTAGCCTCTCTTCCCTCTGCTGATGAAGTTACAAAGTGAGGCACGAGCAGTTTGACTGTAAGATTAGAGATCAGCCAGAAAAATGGTTTCATGTACTGCCATTCCTTTGACTCCTGCATCACTCAGAAGCACGGGGGCTTGGGGGAAAAGGTGGGAGAAAATGAAACACTAATTATTTTTTCTTTAGCGATCACTGGCAAAATAAACGGAGCATTTAGAGATTCTGGCATGGGTGAGATAGTGAGCATTTATTTTCTGTATTATTCTAGCCACGGTGTCACCCAAGACCACATCTCACATGACAAGGAGCAATTAAAGGAAAATGTGTCCAGGCTATGCCCCTGCCAAACTGAATCATGACCCTTCTTTTGGCAGCCTCATGCATGAATCCCTCCCCTTGGGGAGCACCAGGCAGGAGCTGATTTGCCAACTGCCATCAGCCATACATTTTTTTGTGCATGGATGTCATGTTAGTGACATTAGGCAGTGGTTGAAAATGGGGTTTACACATCAGCATAAAGGGCTTTTTTTAACAGTGCTCAAATACTCAGAGATGAACAGCAGCATCCAAGGAGGGAGGCAGTGTCCCTTCACAGGGTGTTTGCTTTGTTCCAAGTCAAAATTCACAGCCATTTGATTTTAAAAGACACTGTTCAATATATGGAGATAAAAGTGTATTAAATTACCTAGTTTGAATATAAGCAGCTGTGGATATGGTAGCTGAGAGCACCTGGGGAGTTGTATACCACAGACATAGGATTTTCTGTACAATTTATTCAATTAAAGTGTGAAAAGTGTCTAAAAGAGTTATTTGAAGGGCTTTTGTTCTCCTGCACAATCTCTGCCTCCCACTCCTTTCCTTTGTACCGGCCCCAGAATGCAGCTCAGGAAGGAAATAATGAAGGCAGAAGTATCTGGGAAGGACACACAGCTCCACAGCAGAGCTGGCTTAGCAGCAGCACTCCCAGTATGTCTGGTTCACAGAGGAGATTTGAATAACTGTCCTGTATATTTAACATAAAGCTACTGATTAGAATTCAGCGTGCTTACATTGTCTCCATAGCAAACATTGTTTTTATTTCAAACAAAGACATCTCACCAGCTCAAAGAACAGTGCAATGTCTTACAGACCAAAGCACAATAAACAGAGTGAGAAACCTTATACAGAAAAACATCTAATCTGTGTAAATGTGTATTTAATTCATCTGGATGTAGCTACAACTCAGCTTGTTCCAACAGCCTGATCAGCTTGGCAGTAGCATTCATACCATGCCAGAACTGGGATTTTGCTGCCTCAACATCCAAGTTTAGTGGCATTTTAGGCACTATGGAATGTCAGGACTGGCCTCCAGATACTGCAGGTCCTCCTGAGCCCTGCATCCCACCTGCCAGGTGCATGGGTGTCTTTAGGAATCTTGGATGCCTCTGGGTGGTTGTATCTACATTTCCATTTTAATACCATGCTAAGAGAAAGGTGGTATTTCTTGACAACAAAAAGCAGCTTTGTTAACCCAAGTTTGCCAACACAAATCTTTTCATATCAAGTCTGCTGAAAAAGGAAAAGATCAAAACCTGTGTCAGAGCTGGAGATGCTGCTCCAGAAGCATCAGAAAGCCCTGATGCTTTCTCTTAGTGCTCTTAGGAGATAAATGAGATTTTGGGGATCCCATCCTCAGTCCTTCATTTCTTATACGCCTGTTACATCACTGAGGTTCAGGTTGTGAACCTCTCCCTTATTTAAAGACCACCTCAGATCCCTGTCCTGGGCTGCCTTCAGAGAGCAGCACCTTCTGAACCAGCCCTGTTGTAGTGTCCTTGTAGGTGTCCTGTTCCTGTCCTTGCTAAAGACTGTGGCACAGAATTACACAAGGACTGCCAATAAATACAGACTCGGGTTATGAAAAATGCTATTGTAAAGTGTTTCACACATGAGAGGAATCCTAATATATCCTTAAATTTCTAATTGGTCATTACAGTCATTAAAGTCTGATAAAATTCCCTTAACCTAATCCACCCATTTTTAAATGAAATGTACTTGGTATTAATCAGTAAGAAAGATTCATTAATTAGCTGGGATCATCCTGTGAACATGAAAACTCTACTGGTGATTAAAGTTTACTGTAAGAAATCCCAAGCCCAAGTACTTCTGTAATCAAAAGCTCCATTAGCATCTGGAAAAATTTGCAATTTTTCCAGAGTAACCTTTATACAGTGAGTGAGACTGTGTCTGAATTTTCCCAGAATCCTAAAACCTGAAGTGAAGGTACAGAGCAGACACAACTGATAAATACCAGAAGGTAAAACATGAGCCAGGTCCTATAGTCATGAAACTCAGCCTCCTTATAATTACCAGAAAACAGAGAAATTGGAAAAAATTCCAGACTTTCAGAGATGACTGCTTTTCCAGAACTGTATTTTTCATTTCCAGCAGTGCTTGGTGCTATCGTCACACAGCTGGGAGTGAAAGGATTGGTTTGTACTCCCTGCAGGCTCCCAGTGCTTCCAGGAGTCAGGAATTCCTACACTGTGTGTTCATTCCTCCAGGAAAGGTTTCCCTTGCTCCCTTTTTTTGCTTTGGTGATGTGTATTTTCCACATCTCAGCACGTATTCCTGGAACTGCTCACTGCCTGATCCCTGCACAGGGCTACCAGCAGCTCTGCAAGTGCTCAGATCCTCAGCACACCTGGGAAGGGCACTGGGGTGTTTCACATACCTGATAGAAGGGTAAAAATGTTTCTTCTTTTCAGCACAAGTTCATCACTACAGATCAGGGCTTTTCAGGATAAACTCACTCAAAGTTGAACAGCTTTTCAGAGCCAACACATCATTTAAAGACATTTAGTACAAGCAGTTGTCCAATTTATCATATCTTGGAGTGCCAACATTTTTAACAAAATTAACAAGTAGGCACCTCATGGCAAGCAGGGTGAAATTACTCTTTTTTGGTAATTAGACTTCAGACAATATTATATTATGTAGTTAAGGAAAAAGAACTTTGCCTCAAATTTCAAAGTGGTGAATCCCAGTTTAATTCTGCTAATGGCACTTAACACAGATGGCTAAAAAGAGTAATTATCTTCTTTAAGTCTCTGCCACCTGCCACAAATGAACTGTTTTCTTTTAATTGCTCAGAATTACTCTTAATCACACATAACAGTTACTTAAACCCTAGTCACATATTGCAACTCAGGAGCAAGACTTTAACCCCAAACATGCGACTTAAGAAATTACCCCCCTGACCAAGAGCACAATGCCAGGGTGTGCTGTGACAGTTGGAAAGATTAAAAAGATTAATCTTTTCCCTTCCAGGTCAGAGCAAAGTTTGCAGGCTAATCACACAAGTCCTGTTGTCTGATCCAAGTAATTACCAGAGCAACCAAAAGGCTATATCTACAGCAGCAGGAAAAAATTCACACCATTTCTTCCTGTTGATCCACTTTCTCCAGCAAATGGTCAATTTTAAAAGCTACACAGTCAGACTGATCTGGAAAATGATTTACTGAAGAACTGAGAGGTGTAACATTAACTGTACCCGACTGATGAGTCAAAGCTTTTTAAATTCCTGGAGATAAGTTAACAGATAAAATAATCCCATTTTCCATTGGGGCATCATTTTGAATTAAATTGATGTTAGGCATTTAAAAATCCCAACATGACACCTTTTGGAAATTTCTGGCTGCATTGTATTTTATAACAGCAATTCTTGCCTCCCACCACTCAGAAGCCATGTGTTTGTTGGAAGAACAGTAATTCTTCCCTTCTTCTTTACTGCTGTTCTTGGTGTCTGAACCACATATTCAGATTGCATGCAATAATTCAGAAGCCTTCCCATTAGTTCTGCCTCCTGATCACCACACTGAATTGAAAAAGCACTAATGCAAATCCTGAGTTTTAGCTAGAGCTCTGTGCTTAAGAGAAATGAAAAAGCAGCAACCTCAGTGTTACATGAATTATGAAGTCTGTAACTCTCCGCCACCATTTCCCCAAGTTTGTTAGAGAAAGTTCCCAATAGAATTCATGCACAAGGGGGAGAATTGAGGAGAATTAGGATGGACTCCACTAA
Source organism: Cettia cetti (assembly GCA_013401135.1). Lineage (NCBI taxonomy): Eukaryota > Metazoa > Chordata > Aves > Passeriformes > Sylviidae > Cettia > Cettia cetti. Next base: position 86,802 of record VZUI01017692.1, read on the forward strand.
GGAGAGCTCTTTAAAGTGAAACAAACACCAGGCAAAACCTTCTCAATATAAAATAGTCTACAGTAGAATTGATCTGTATTAGACTTTCCAAGAACACACATTGGTTTTGAAAAATTACTCCATTCTTTTGAAATTAGATGAACTTACGAATACTGCAGTTTAGCTTTTTTTTTTTTTTAATGTTACACTTCATATTTTTAAATGTGCGAGTGGCTGAGAGAAAGGAAATCATTTAGAAGCACAGACCTGGAAAACAGCTTTAAGAAGCTTGTGTGTGTTCACCAATCTCAGGATAAACAGAGCCCTAAACCATGAAGTGAGCAATGAGTCAGGAACTCCACAGAAAAAGATTCCTGAACTTGATCTTTAAGGAAATTAATTATCTATGACACTAATATTGTACACCAGGGCTTTGCACTGTGCTCCAACCTGGTGAGAGTTTCTATTTCATAAATTCCTTGAACCAGCCTGATTAACACTTCTAAGAGAGTCTCAGCTGTACAAAAAGTCCCTGAGTGGGTGTGAGAAAGAAAAGGTCTGACGGCACCGTTGCCCCTGTGTATTTCTAACACATCAGGGAAGGTTGCTCCACTAACAGTATTTACCTTTGTTTCTTGGTAAATAGCAAACTATTATTGGACAATTAGACTAAAGGTCAAGATTCACTTTTTTCCCCCCTTTAAAAAACATGTTTGCTCTGTATTTAGGTTCAGCTAAAAAGTGCTTTTCATAGAGTAATATAGTGCAGCATGATCTGACTGTATCAGACCTTCTGACACTGACTTAATTTAATGGTAGAAGATAAGAATGTTCAGTGGTGCCTGCTCAGGTGTCCTTATTGCCATCCCGCTCCAGCTTCCATCTGGCTTTGTGACAATAATAACAATAATAATAATGACTCATAAAATGTGGCTGTTTTCATATAAACATTGTCCAAGTGACAATAGATTTTTATAATCAGCTCTGCTGGCGGCCAGTGAATGCACTGCTGGTGTGTTGGTGCTGGGAGGGCACAGGGCTGCAGGAAATGAAAACAACTTCAGAAGGAGGAGAGATTAAATACAATCAATCCATCACAGCACGATAAGTAACGGGCTCGCAGAGTTTTAATGGACTAAAGAGTGTAATGTGTTTGGTTTGGGAACCACAGAGTTTAATCAAGTATTTTTACATTTTTAAACAGGAAATGGCCCTTTCTGCAAAGGATATACACATTTGCAGGGCATAAATCAGTTCCTGAGTCCCAGGATTCTGATCTCATGGTCTTTACCATGCAATTAACTTTAACTCTTTCTCTGAGGGAAGGCCTGCTCATTCTGGCAGTGTAGCGTGATGTGATGAGTTGTCACTGTTGTTTTTCCATGTATCCCAGCCTGGCTGCTGGGAATGGGATCAGGGAGGCTCCTGGAGAGGGCTGGGCCCAGTGTGGGGTTTCTTCAGCTCTGTACAAATGTCAGGTTTATTTAACACTGTCCAGGTTTCAGGCAGGACAGCAGGTAGCTGTGACAGCTGCCTTTTAAATTATGCAGAAAAACAAGCTGAGGGCAAATATAACCCAGCAGTGGCTTGTTAAAGGAATCTCCTGCATACAGCCATGGTTATTCCTTCAGAAAACCCGTGGCATCACTTTGCAATAAAATCAGGTAAAATTGAGGGTTCACATGCTTGCTTATACCATGGGATAAGTAGCTATTGCCAGCATAAAATATGCACAGCTGCTCACACACAAATGCCTCTTGTCTGAGATTACTGATAACTTATCTGTACCCAAATGAGATGGAAAATTGACAAAACATCTATAGTTAATACAGCCCCTCACAGAGTACTACTTTTGAGAAACCTAGTTCATGCATTATACATGAATTCAGCCAACTGCACGTGCATGGACAGGATATTATGGTGATGAGGGTGGCCACCTTGTCAAAACGTAGGGGATGCATTAAAACAACTCTGAATGACACCAGGGCTGGGAGCCCTGCAGCAGAGCTCAACCACAGACTCTCCTGGAAGCTAAAAAGGGTGCTGGGAATCCCATTCTTTGCCAGAAAATCGGGTGCCCTGAATGTAATCTGTGTACAGATCCCCCAGTTTACAAGCAAGGGATCCTCACAGAGCACTGGCTTTGCTACCTCCTGCACAAGAAATTTTTTTAGTATCAAAGCTTGAATTTAGGGAAGTCTCATTTTCCTAAGTTGCTTTTTTCCCCCCTTTCTAATTAAAAACTAAATGCTACGGTGAGGAAGAAGATATGAATGCAGAGAAAGCAAATGTTTGAAATACTTTCAAACAAACACTGAAGCTAAATGGAAAATGTTTGAAATAAGTGTTCCTTTGTAAGTTATGGGAAGGGTTTTCTGAAGCATTCTTTAAGGAGGACATACCAGATACAGGGATGTGCTCACACCTGTGATACTGAATGGAAAAATACTTAAAAATACTGAAAAATAAGTTTCCCTCTGCTTTCAAGTAGATTTTAAGAAGAGTTTGTTCTACTTTTACACCTCAGTTGAAAGATTGCTGTAAAACTGTACATGAACAAGACACTGCTCTGCTAAACTGCTTGGCAGAAATGCAAAATAAACCAACAAACTACTGGAGGAAAACAGTCTGGCTCAGAAAGCATTGCTGTGATTCCAGGTTCCTGTTCCTTCATGTACCAAAATAAATAGACAACCTCATGTAGACAACTTCCACAAGAAAATTATGGACTGCTTGAATTGATATAAAATTATATTAATAAAATCATAGCAGGGAAATAGAAATTCATATCTGTCCCAAAACCTTGAGAACTTCATTTTTAAAAAATAGGAAATGCATTAAGAAACCTCATCCATGGGTGAAAGCATTTGACTGTTATTTTAGATTGCAACCTCCTTTTCTCTCTTTTCTTTCTTTCATTGGCATTTATTTTCTATTCATGTGCTTCCTCAGTCCTGTCTTCTGTGGTATCATGGCACCATGACCAAAGTGACAGACTTTTGTCTCTGCTGGATTAATCAGTGTGTTCTTTGATCCATAACATATGCTCCTCGTAGACATTTAGTGTCAACATATTCAAGATTTGTGGTCTGGCAGTTCAGTGCCTGATGTTAACCCGGCTGATAGACACTTTGGAGTATTTAATTTTTATTTTTTTTTCTTAAATGGAGCCTGCCTTTCATCCATAATAGAGCTTAAACAACAGAGTTAAATATGTGATGTTGGGTTGATAGCTTTGCTCGAAGATAATTTTTTTTTTTTGGGGGGGGGGGGGGGGGGGAAAACTGAGCAGTTCCCAGACAAATCCCAGCTCTCCATAGGCCCAGCATGGATGTTTTAATGTAGATCTTGCCCCAGGGTTTGTGTGCTCATGGACAGGGAAGAAGACAAGAACTCCACAGCACCAGCTCTGGTGTCTATCCCAGAATACTCTGACATTGCTCCAGGGGCACAGCCAGGCTCCACAGCTGATGGAAAACCAGGGAAATTATTTCAGCTACCAAAAACTGAGCTGCTGTGACCCAGGGCTGAGAGGGTTTGTGGTGAGAACCCAAATCCATCTGCTGGGAGGGTCCTGGTGGGATGCAGGAGGTGCTGGGCCAGCCCACAGCATCAGGAGGGCAATTCCCAGGGAATGCCACTCCTCACCCAGCTGATTCCCAGGAGCAGGGACCCACACAGGCTCTGCAGTGGGTGGCTGAGGTGGGGAATATGGCCTTTATTTCCTCTGCATGCTGTGTCCAACTGCAAAAAGTTATATCAGAGGAAACTGGCAAGGGCAGGGAAAAGAACAGAAGAAATAGGGGGTAAACCAAGATATTTTTCCTTTAGTGTATCAATTAAATAAAGGATATCAATTAATGAGATTCCAACGATTTAATTATTTTTCATTGAGAGGTACAGCATGTGATTTATGGCTCAGCTACTCCTTTACTGATCATGCTGCTATAAAGGACTACATAATATATTGCTTTCTACTATGCCATGCACAGCTAGAAATGGCAAGTATAAAACGGGATTAACTGCCCTCAAAATAGTCTGGGCTTGAAATTAATTGTAAAAGGCTGATGTCAAAACTCCTTTTGGCTTCAGAAGGTGCTGAATTACCTCCTCATCCTCATCTCCTACTGCACACAGGCACATCCCTGTCTATGGCAGACTGGGCCCCAAAATAGCCCATGTAATTCAGAGCAGAGAGGATTTTTATTTTTACTTTTTTTTTTTTTTTTAAAGCATTGTCCTGCCATGAAGAATTAAACAGAAAATGAATGGAGAAACCAAATGTCAGCTGCTCCCTTAGACTTCAAGGTTCAGGAAACTGCTTAGTGGGAGTAGGAAGAGACTGGCAGGCTGAAATGTAAGAGAATAATTGCATTATAAGAAGATTATGGAAGATTATTTTTCTTGCGGGCCCCAGATTTCTGCAAAAACAATCCTCAATTGCATCCTACATGGCAATATGAATTCCCCCATTCCTCCAAACAACCGGGGTTTATTAACTGTGTATTCCTTTGGTGTGGGCAAAATTAAAAATGGGCTTATACTGCAAAACATGCCATGCATCTTTCTTTCCTTTGACAACGTGGAGCTTAATGTGATTAACAATGTGGCAGCTCATAGCAAGAGGAAAAATAATTGTTGTGGTTTGTTGTTGTGTTTTTTTTTTTAAATATATGACCCCCCCCTAATAAGCCAGAAATCAATTTGCACCCTGGGAGGGTTCCCCCAGCAGAGGGTTGGGGAGCAGGGTGGCCTGCCTTCATTTCCCTGTCAATGTGAGGCTCCTGCAGCCCTGGGTAGCCAGGCTTTTTTAAAATTTTATTTTATTTTATTTTATTTTATTTTATTTTATTTTATTTTATTTTATTTTATTTTATTTTATTTTATTTTAT
>VZUI01017695.1:0-23426 GCA_013401135.1 Cettia cetti
TCCATCCATCCATCCATCCATCCATCCATCCATCCATCCATCCATCCATCCATCCATCCATCCATCCATCCATTCCTGTCTAGTTGCTGCCTCATTTGCATACTCCCAAGGAAGTTGTCTAATGGCCCTGGTGTTCCAGGAGCTGCTTCTGGACATGTGTCTTAGTTTTCCATTTGTTTAGCCCTTCTAAACTTTTCCATAAATTAGGTATACTAATGAAGGATAATGTCTTGTCCAGAACTATGCTTTCCATTAGCATGGACAGTTTCACATTTGCATCATCAAATTTTTAGTGGGAAAATTAACAACTTTTGTTGTTTAAAATTGCATTAAAATTTAAATTAAAATTTAAACCAGGTGCACACCACTAACTTTACCTTTTGGACAATCTGTGGTCAACAGATCAGTTTAGAAACTTATTTTAGAACCTGCTGTTCCTAGAAACAAATTTTCGTTTAAGATTCTTACTATTTCATACAAAAGGAGCTATGAACCAAATTATAACTCTTTTTCTAGATTTTATTGTTTCAGTGTTTTCTCTCAATATGTGGACTTAAATTGTTTTTCTTACTTAGATCCTTATAACATAAACATAGTGATATGCTTGCTATTACGTATGATATATTCTGAATGTTGCTGCTAAAGAGATTAAACTGTGAAGTTACTTATTATTTGCACTGTTGCTAGAAATTCTATAAAATACTTTATCTGCAGATAAATTCCCTATTATGCTTGCTCAATTTCCTTGTGTCAGCTGCAACCATGTATTATTATTTTTATAGGGGTTTATCATCATTCCATCACTGTTCTGTAACACTTTTTATACCGGAATACTGCCTTATCCACTACAGGGTGAAATATGCTCTGCCTAAAAAACTCTGAGCAATCACAGAGGGTTTAAAGCCTTCTTCTGAATACCTGTTATTAGATTACTCTTGTCCTGACACTTCAGGAATTTTTTTTTCAGACTTCACTTAGGTTTTATTCAGTTGAAACTCTCCCTCTCCTTTATAACAAAAATCTCAGTATAATTATGGTTAGCAGATGTCCCTAACCACGATCTGCATGCTTCAGAGCAGCCCAAGCATCCCCATTTCTCAAGATACATTATCTCCAGAATTTATGCACTGTTATTTTGCCTCCGTGCCATATGCAATGGAATCAGTACCCTCAGAATGAGACAACCTGTCTGTAGCATTTATAGCTTTATTCCTTTCCAACTCTTTGTCTAACAGGACAAGTACATGGAACTGAAAGTACCTCAGAGGAAACAGCCTCTGAAGCCTAAAACATAATCTTCCTTTTAGCAGTCTAAATTTAACTTCCTGAAATTCTCTTCTATATCACCCTAAACATTTATAACAAATCTCCTTAAAAATACTTACTGAGTTTTTAAAACTACATAAACACACAGAGGATTCTAAGGATGTGTGGATGTGACAGAAAATTTCAACTCTCTATTTTAATAGATGAAAAATACATGACAGATTTTATTAATATTACATAAACTTTAAAAGGAATTCACCCTTCCATTAAAACTTCTACTAGTAAACATTCATTATAAATCCCTTTGCTATCAAGTACTCACAGGAGTATTCCTAAATAAATCACTAGCAAATACTGCAATATTAATATCTAAAAAACCCTTAAACCACACAGATCAAAGTACCAAAATAAAAAAAAAAAAAAGAAAGACATTCTAACATTAAAACAAATCAACAGTTTTCAAGCAGAGTGATCCCAGATATGAAGGCTGGTAAAAGAATCCAGGAAGTCATTTCAGATAAGGATGAAGCTTCTTTGGCCGAGCTTTTCTTGACAGCCCAATCCTGATGGGGCCCTTGCATGTTTTAAGAGGCTGTACTCTTATGACGTCACGAGACAGAAAGTATCCTATATTTAAAAGAAAGAAAAAAAAAAATGAAAGTAGACCCAGAATTCTGTATGATATAGACAAGAATTACATCCTGGCAAGATGGATAAATTAGACCAGTATTGGTTAAACAATTCTTTACTACGTCCTATCCCACCTCCATTCTGCTGCAGAGCATCTAATGGATCCTTCTGGGCTGAAAAGAAAGTTCTCACGGCTGGGTCATGTGCAGATTCCTTCTGGTTAGAATGATCCTCAACCCAGTGTTACACAGCTTTCCTAACAGACTGGCAAAGGCATATTACTTGATATAAGTTAACATTTCAGGACAGAGTGGACATGCTGAAGTGGATACACTTTAATACTCACAATTAGTCTGATGTCTTGCCCTGTGCTACTCATTTTACATAAAGCAGGATAGCTGGATGTCTGTTTTCTGTTCCACATTCTACTAGGTAAGGTATGCACCATTTAGTGATCTGAAGCATGGATCAGTGTAGTATCAGTCATCCATTAGAAGTTATTCTGTTTGGCATAAAATAATGCTCACTGGGCAGGATTAGAAGACCATGACCTTGTTAACTATAGATTAGGACAATGATTCATCTGGAAGAAAAGGGGGTCAATTTTCTCAAGATCTTTTCCAGTTCTATTCTGCATTATTCTATAAAATGATGAAGCACTGAGCAGTTAGCCAGAACATCAAATAGTGTGTGTATAAGAACCTTAGGTATTCAGCTGATATCCTAGTAATGGGAGAGAAAAATTTCTCTAAACCTTTTACAAGAATTTTAAATGGTGGGATGAGGAAAAAAAATCACAAAGTTCCATTCTTAAATCAATGATGAGACAGCAATGCTGCTACGTCTTTTCTAAGACTTGTAAGAGTCAGCTAGAATAGGAAAGGCATGCACTGAAAGTCAGTAAAGTGTTGTGGGTTTATATGTAGCCAGGAAAGCATGGTTATTAGTCATGGTAAATTATAAAGCTACTGGAGTATAAAGCTTCTTGTCCCACCTAGGCATCTTCTTTCCAAAGCAGTCACAGATTCTATGACAATATGTGATGGCTCAGAATCCTACTGAAAAATAGAGGGAGACAGTCACATATCAGCATAACTTCTGACACTAACTCCTATCAGTACAGTAAGAATAGTATTTCCCCTGACAAAACCTGGTTTCAGAATAACCTCCAAGGCAACTTTCAGTGTAAATGGAAGAAAACTGTCTCTGCCAATGTACCTCCTCAAGGAAAGACAATACTAAACAGTTTCCTATTTGCTATCAACTGAGAAGGATGATGAGGGGAACATTCAATTTTTTTTGCTTCTTCTACTGGAAGAATATTAGGTTCCTGTTGATTCTGACAAAACACTGGAAATAAGATATAAAATGCCCTAGAAATATGCCATTGCCTGAACACCTTGTACAGTTCCTCAGCAATCATGGAGGGAAAATTGAAACACTCATTGCTAAGGTCTCCTCCCAAACACTTCTGGAGAAGCTCAGATGGGAATTTAGAGAACATCAGGAAGCAATGTAAAGGAAATAGATGTAACGGCAATGGAGAAAAGATCTGATTTCCTTTGCCCTTGACCCTGCAGACCAAAATAGCAGGGAAAGAAGAAGATTGAAAGCTTCAATCTCACCTCAACAAGACTTTCAAGAAGATGTTAATATCAACCACCTTGGTGTATTATGTACAATCCAGCATTCTGGAATCTGAATTTCCCTAAATAATAACAATACCTACTATGTACATCAGGAACTGGAATCCACATCACAAAAAATATAAAATCTTAGAGAGTAGTGACAAAGAGCAAAGAAGTAGAGCGGAATTTTCTGCAACCTTTTGCAGTGGGTATATGAAACATTTTCACAAGATGACATAGCTTCAATGAAATATAGGTGAAAAAACCACCAGAGGTCATCTGTAACTATTCAATTATTTCAGTGTCTTTATTTCCCAGAATGGCCTGAGTGAAGGAAACTGTTTCTGGATTCTGAAGCCAGAAAATTGTGCAACAGTTTTAAGAGATGCAATGGGGAATAAAAGTCAGAATAGCAGTACATGATTTCACAAAGTAAAACAGAAGTTTATCTATAGCGTTTTCTTGACACAGTTTTAGTATTTCATTTCAGAATAAACCAAATAACTTGTTTTACTGTTTCCATATGTTGGAAAAAACTGCCAAAACAGGCCTTTTGAAATCCTAAGAAATCACTTCACAATATCCTTCTGAATTTCCTTCCGCAATGTGTACAAAACTGCAAATCTTCAAAAAAAGTATAGTGAATCATGTTTTCCCTATAGTATATCTTGGCTATATCACAACAATTAAAGGCCCAAAGATGTTTGTTCCAAATGGCTCCAAAATAAGCAACAAAGTAAACCCCATGTTGGTAAAGTGCTTTTCCTCTCTCCAAAGAACGAAAATGCTCATCAGCATGGCTTGTTCTGTGAACCAAACTGAAGACAGGACACTTTTCTTGTAACCTACAATTAAACCAAATGTGATTTCTATAGAGATAGAAATAAAAAGGGAAGAAAACAAATACAAATGTTTGAGAAATAAGTCTATTAGCACTGGGATTTGTGGTACAAATTGCAGAATAATGTAACTATTACCTCCTTCTTTCTGTAAATTATAGCTTTGTTCCTTAGAAAGTGTGCCGGGTAAAAAAGCTGGATCCCATGTGTAGAGATTTCTATGGGCTGCACCTAAATATTGTTAAAACAAATAAAAATACATTTCACTTTTTAATTTGATTACTATAAACAAATAACTAAGTTTGCTTCATCTAGTTATTAATTTGTGGTTCTTGTTGATGTGATTAAATGTGTTTGTGCACACTATAGGTAATGTTAATGAAGCTACAAAGTATCCTTCTCAGAGGCTTGGAAAAAGCTGTTTCTACACCTCATGAAGTTCTCCTTTGCATAAATGCAAAAATGCAGGGTTTAATCCTCTGGTGACATATCAGTTGCTCTACTTGGATCTTTTTATTCCAGGCTTAGACAGAAAAGTGATCACTTGCTCAGCCATTTTACCAGTATCTGTTAGGTTTTCATGCTCTGCAAGGCATTCAGGTGTAACTTGCAGCACATTACACTGTTAAAGCTCTACTGAACAGAATTCCTTCTGAGTTTTTTTCAACACTTCAGCAATTTCTTCCCAGACACTACTTACTTTCATATCCCTCCTGAAATGTTCACTTTATAAATTTAGAGCTAAATCACTGAGAAGTTTAGCTCTGATGACAGTTTTGTGATGGTTGCATTTTCATCAGGTTGTTTACCAAATGTGACCAAAGCATAAACTTCACAATTTTGTTTGCAGCTGTGAGAACTCATAACTTCTGCAAACTGAATTTCAGGTCCAAAATTTAAAAGAGTTTTTATTTGAATAATTTAGTTATCATTTTTAAGTTATTTACACAAGAAGGTAGAGCATTCAACTGGTTTTCTTCTTGGCGTCCTTCCTCTACTCATTAAATACCTCTTGATTATGCAGCAAATAGGGTGGGAGTTTTAGAGTTTATGAATCAGATTTCCCCACATCCTGTTTGTAATGGGGATTGAGCTTCTCTAGGGAAAAAAATTTATAAGTGTTAAAACAGCAGCATCTAAATTTTGAACAAACATAACTATAGTTATATAAGTTGCATAGTTATATTCACGACCAGGTTGGACAGGGCTCTGATCTACTTGCAAATGACCCTGTTTATTGCCAGGGGTTGAACTTGATGGCCTATAAATATATTCCTTCCAACCCAAACTATTCCATGACTGAGTCCATTACATGAGTTGAAAGGAAACTGTTGTTTCCCTTGTAAACATTGTATCATGTTTTAATTGAGACTCTTTCTCTCTTTGGATGTGCATCTCACTGTGGGTTTGACTCTTTTACAGAATTTAGGGCTCATTGTGATGAAATCAGACAAAATTAATAATCTGAAACAGAATGTGCATTAATACATATTTGAGCAAGCCTGGAGCTGACCAACGGAATTCTGATCTACTCCTGCTAGAGCAGAGAGTGCAGGTAGCTGCAGTAGTGCGGGATTTTTTTTGGTTTTGGTTTTTCATAGGCAAGTACATTTGTCCACCAAACTTTGAATTCCATGAAAACATGGAATTATTTGAGTTGAGAAATACATCTTTAAAACAAATCAAATATTGCCTAAAATTTAAATTTTCTTGATTACATAAGACAGTAATTCTACGTGCTTACCTTCTGCAGGAGAGTGAAGCAATTCTTTGCTTGACATTCTTGAAATAGGATATTCCTTAGATACTTTCTGGTCTTCATTTTCATTTAATATCTTTTCATGTAATGAACTTTCAATAATGTCAGTTATGTGTTTTCCTTTTGTGGTACCACAGATTGGAGAAGAAATACATATTTTCCTTTGAGAAACCCTTGCCAGGTTTTCATCTATTCCCTCAGCATTATTTAATTCCCAGTAACTGTTGGGCAAGTTTGTTTCCAAACTAGATAATTTGTTTACATTTTCTTTGCTAATTTCATGAAACATGCCTAGCTCTTCTAGCACTAAATCAAATTCTCTCTTCATTTCAAATTCATCTGTGATTTTATTTTCTAAGGGTAAATACTTATCTTTTACATCTTCAAGACATCCATTGTTCATTATGGATAAAGGCATTTTTAATTCCTCTTCTGCAGCAATGAATGTTTTAGATTTATATTCTGAATATGACATAATCAAGTAATTCATTACAGTCTCACATTGACTTACATTAGTTACATCCATTTGTTCATAATTTCTCTCTTCCTGTTCTTTTACATATTCAAGATGTTTCAAAGTTGCTGGCTCTGAACTGCCGGTTTTATTCATCTGTTCATGGCCTTGTAAAGAGAATGATGCGGTTTCTTTAGCCTGTAATTGCAAGTATGTATCTGTCATGGCAGGATTTCCCAAGGATAGATACTGTACCATGGCAGGAATTGTTTCACTTGTCTTTTGTTTGTCTGCACTTAAGGAATTCCTGCAGTGCCCATCTTCACTTATTTCTCTGTTGACGAGAGAGCTGCTATCCAATGGCAAAATGACAGACTGATTTGAGGAGGTAGGAAATAAATTTTCAGAAAATAAATAAGTATTTTTGTTGTCTACTTTTTTAGTTGCTAGATGTGAGCTACAAGTATCTAAGTTTCTGCAATTCTCATGCTTATTTATTTGTCCATCTAGCAACAGGAGAGAATTATATTCTTCTGTGGTTGCTTTTTGCTGCTCAGATAGAATTAGGACATCGTTTGATTTAACAGGCAAACACTGAATATCTTTTGAACCAGTAACTGCACTTTCTTCACACAACTTTTTTTGGATAGAACTGTCTTGCTTTACAACTGGGATCTGGTCAAAGTCTTCAGAATCAGTAGCTAGGGGAATTTTTTCATATGTGTCAAAAACAGAAAAATATTTTTTAGAAAGAAAATCATGGCAATTCATTTGCAACTCTTTTGAATTAACATATTCTTTTTCATCTACATTTATGAATGAGTTACCCAAATATTTTTTCATGGTGTATGTTACTTCATTATTGACTCCATTTGTAGAAGTTATGCAATTTCTATATCCAGTTGTTTTGTGTTTCTTATTTTTATATAAAACAAAAGGAAGAGCTTTAAATAATTCTACATGAAGAGAACTATTAAACATTATGCTTGGTTTGTTCTTCTCCTGCTTTAGAGTATTTACTGATATTTTCTGATTTGTACTTTTTTTATGTATCTTTTCAAATTTCAGTATTGAATGAGCAGGAAAGTAACTCTGAAATCTAACATTGGCCCCTACCAGATATTGTGCTTTTGTGAAATTGCAGAAATAGATACTGTGTAGTGAAGAACAAACAGAAGAGCCCTGCAGCAAGATCAGGTATTTAGCAGGTAAAATTCGCTTTTTCGTACTGTTTTTGTGACTGACTGACCTCAAATCAATGCTAAACACTTCACTCACTCTGGATAAGAAGTGGTGTTTCCTTACATGCCTTCCCTTACATAATCTGCTTTTCTGGTTATGAAAGAAGGCTCCTCTTTGTAGGAAAGTGCTCTCTTCTTCACCTGAAATTCTGGAAAAGCATCTTCTCTGGCATGGATTATGCAACTCAAAATCAATGCTTTCCACAAATTTAGAACTTAAAGATCCTGGATAAGTTTTATTTTCTTTAAGAAATCCTGTGGTTTGCCTCAAAGAATCATCTGTGCATGAGTTTAACTGATTTTGCTTTCTGTCACATAAAGACTGTTTCTCTCCTCGCATAGACTTTCCCTCAGTTGTTAATAAAGTGTTTGTGCTACTGAAAAAGAAAGCAAGTATTATCTTTAGAACCTCTACCTTCAGATGCTTTGAAACAACAGCCAGCAAACACATGAATATTTTATCATTGTGGTTCCTATTTATAGTGCTCTTTACCAACTCTTGAGCATCACACTGTTCTTTTAATGTGTCACGGCAATGAGACCAAGGTGTAACACTGTCATCCCGACACGTGGGCATAGCTTCATGGAAAGATTCAGTCCACATCCTGACCCATCCAAACATGTTTTGAAATGAAAACTTTAGTTTGAGCATTTCCATCCCCCTAAATACATTGCAACCTTCTCTCTTATCTGGAAAATCCTGCACAATAATGCAAGGACAATTTCTTTTAAATGTAATATTTTTTGTTACATAACTTTGGAAATCAAGTATTTCCTTTGTGGAGGGTTTTGGTTCTGCTTCATAGAAATTTATATGTCTGTTGGAATCATGCACACCACAGTGTAGGTTTAACTTATTTTTCTCTAATGCTTCTGTTGTAACTGGAATACTCATCTGCATATAAAAAGTTCCCGCATTCTCATTAGTGCTCTTCCTCCCCCTTCTCTGCAAAAGATCATTCAAACAGACACATTTCTCATTCTGAACAGTTTTAGCACTAATATAAATGGGAATATTTGACTTCTGGTCATCATCACCCTCTGAATTCTCCGGTTTTTTTTCTTTGAAGTAATTTTCAGATAATATTTTATTACATTCAGTGTCAATGCTGTTGCATCTGAAATAATTTCCAGATACTTCTTCTTCTGACAAAGCACTGTGCTCTTGTTTGTTAATTGGTGGGCAATTCTTTTCTTTAAATTCAGAACAAACAGTTGAAGCTCCTACACTGCTTTTATCATTTTGCATTTTTTGTTTCCCTATCTCAGACATTTTTTGCAAACCATGTGTCTGTTTAGATCGCATTAAAGATGGTTCACCTTCAAAATTTTTCCAATCTGTCTCCCTAAATTTAGTTGATGACTGTTTACTATTCATTTTATTTGAATTCCTAGGAAATTGAAAATTAGGGATTTTTAGTGGTTGTATACTCTTTAAAGGTTTCAATTTCAATGTTTGAATTATATACAATGAATTATTTTTTTCTTTATTATCTTTTTTTGCAGTAGTATCCTTATTGCAACCAGAATAATTTTTATCTTCTGCAGAACATACATTTTTCAGGAATTTACTTTTTTTATTTTCTATGCATGAAAACACAGAACTTTCTCCACTCAAAAATGGAATTTGAAAAAGCTGGTATCGCTGCCACTTTTTACTGGAGACAGACTTTTGACTTAACAATTCAGTCTGAAACATGTGTCTGTTTAAGGATGTAACTGAAGAATTTTGTTCGAGCCCATTATCCTCATATATTTTATTATTTTTTTCTATACTGTTGTTCTGCTGCACTTGGGGTGGGTTTAGTACTGGTAGATTTTGACACGTGTCAGCAGTGCTCGACACATTGAGCAGCTCTATTTCAAGAGGCTGTCCACGTACTTTCAGGGGAATGTCATCTTCTAAAGGGCTTTGGTCTTCATTTTCAGGACTGCATTTTTTGGTGGATGGTTCATTTTCTGATACTCTATGAGCTAATCCTTCATTACTACAAGTCTTACAACTGAAAAACTCTTTCATAATAGTTTTCCTTGTTGTATCACAACACTGTTTTTCTAACGCCAACTTGTTTTGTCCTTCTGACAAATAGAGGAGTTCATGTGGTGATGTGTGGTACTTGCTCCCACAGCGTATGCTTTGTTCTAGCTTTTGCTGCTCCTTTTTCTCTCTGATTTTTTGATCACTTTCTGCTTTAGTTCGCTTTGCACACAGGTAACATTCAGTTTCATCTGGTGATGCAGATAACAATCTTTTGGAATATGCACTTTTCATGCTTACAAAAATAAGTACTACATTTGCTGAGGCAGTCCTGAAAGTTAAAGAAATATTAAAGTTTTAGGCATAAATGGTATCTTACTGATTTCAAAACTGTAAGGAAAAAAAATCAGTAATTTTATCATCTCTACATTGCCACATTTATATTTGCTTTATACACATTACAGACCTGAGATAAACGCAGGATCACTGAACAACTTTTAAAGCCAACATCTAGAACTTAAGAAAACAATAGTTTACTAAAGTTGCAGATTTTTGCAAAAATAAAATTGATATTTTTGATGCATTGACAAGAGATTAATTACATTTTCTAATGCATTTGTTACACAGTATTTTTGCCAAAACCCCCTGAATACAGAAAACAAATATCAAGGAAGTTATAACCACTGACAAACTCCTCTAAATCTGAGAGTGGATCCTTTCAAACTCTTAAAATCTTAATTGCTAAAAGAAATTGCCACTGTTGTCTTCACTGTGTGCCAAGTTGTAAAGTGCAACTGTAGGAAAGTTTATCAAAAGATCCTGGGTATGCCAAGTCATTGTATCAGGTTTTATCCTCATGTGAAAGAGGCAGAGATGTTGAAGGCACAAATCTGGGTTGTTAAATGTCCTGGTGCTAGTGATGTTTAGTGCATGTTTCTTCAAGTTAAATGCACTCATCAGCTTCATTTTAAAAGTGATCTGCCTCGTGTGACTGACATAATTTTAATTAAATCCTGTATAGTGATTGAGAGAATTTTCACATTTGTAACAGCCTGGCTCACCAATGTCTATGAACAACCCAGTCACAGCACAGAGCTGACATCTAAGAGCCGACAGGAACATGTTCAAAATCTTTCATTAACTACATAATTAAGATAATTAATTTTCTTAACCAGGACTGCGTGAGTCAGTAATCACATACTGTTCCTAACTTGACAGGCTTACTTTTCTAATGGCACAGGAAAATCCACCTTGGCAAGGAACACTCCAGTGACTGAGGGATATACCTGTGGAATGAATCCGCACGTTCGGGGCGTTTCCGCCTCCCTCAAGGCTGCTCCGACCCTCCTGAGGGGTTCTCCCCGCGCTGCAGGTGACAGGACTCCCCTGTCCTGTCGCCGAGGTGGTTTCCCTCTTGGCAGACACCCACCCTCTTCCCTCCTCTGGGCAAAACGTGCAAGGCAGCCCTCTCGGTTTATATAACCTCTTGTAAGCTTTTGCTTTTAAACCTTCCGCAGTGATTGTTTATCCGAGAGCCCCGGTCTCGTCCTGAGGCACTTGCCGGCGGAGCATCCCTCAGGAGCGAGAGGTCCCCTCGCAGCCAAGCTGCCTCCTCCCCGCTTCCTCCGCGCTCTCCGGGCGTTGTCTCCTCCCGGCGCTCGGAGTGCCCAGCGTTTCCCTGCCCTCAGGGCTCGGGACTGCCCAGCTGGAAACCGGGAGGCGCGGGCAGGATCCTCCCGCCGCCCTCAGGGGACTCCCGCCGCTGCCACAGTCCCAGGGCGGGAACAGCCTCCGAGGCGGGAAAACCCCGCCCGACCACCCGCCCTGACGGGCGGCCCTGTCCCCGCGTCCCCGTGTCCCGGTGTCCCCGTGTCCTGGTGTCCCCCTGACCCGGTGTCCCGGTGTCCCCGTGCCCGAGGAAGAGCCCGGAGGCTTGTCCTCGCCCCCGGGCACCGAGCGTCCGGTTGGGATTCGTGCGCCAATGTCTGTGGGTCGAGGCACCCGGAGGCCGAGAGGCTGCAGTTGGGTTGGAAAATCCTTTATTTGTTCCCTAGGTAAGGTGTGCCACAGAGCAGAGGGAGCATCCCGAGGCCGATTATTTCCGCAAGCGGGATGTGTTTTGCCAAATTCCCTGATTCCAAAAGTATGAGGTCTTGCGTGAACAAAAGGTTATGCCCGCGTTCCTTTCAAGAGCAGACACTGCATCCCTGATCTTTCTTTTCACCGTCAAGCACTGATCCAGCCAAGGACTTTATCCCCAAAATACGCAGTATCCATATAGCTCCAGGCCTGTGAAACACACACTTCCTCTCCAAACACTGGAATGCCCAAAAGGTTATTTTTCAAAGTTTGCGCTAAACTAGCAGGTCACTGTAATACCATTACAGATGGGCAATAAAAATAGAAACATCCTGAGGGCCTGTTGCTGCAAATCTGTGGTTTTTTTAAGGTTTGTCATCCATACAACAGTGAACAAATCCACTGAAGCCCAACAGATCCATTGTTCCTGTAGTGAATGTTACACACAGGAATTGTATAGAACTAAGCCTTAAAATAGCTTTCTCTTTATTGTTGCCGCTTTTGTAAGCAAAGCCAGTCAAATAGCTGCTTCTAATACTTCAAAATACAATCAATTAATCAATCTTTAGTTAACAAGATATAGACCCTCTTAAATCAAGATTGCATACAAATCTTAAAATATTTAAAATACCATATGGAATGAAGGTCATCATACAGACCAGAAATAGAATTTTAAGGTGTGTAAGAGAGATTCACCCAGCTGTTTATGTTTTCTACTCCTCTGTGTTGGAATAGCATCTAAGAAGTATTCCTGAAACATATTGCATTTCTCAGAACAGAAATGCTGTAGGTTTCACCACTGTTCTAACATATCCTGAAGAGAATATTACCCTCCTCTCCTACCTGCCTGCAGTCCCTTAGTGTGTTTGGATGTAAACAGGAGCCAGTTTAAAATTACTCAAGTGTTTGGCCAGCTAAAGCAACCAGAATTACATGAAAAATAAAGAAAACTGCATTTTCTTGCTTCTACAAAGCTATGAATCAAAACTGTTTATGAAACTCCATCCAGCTGTTCCACATCCATGGCTTACTTTGCTTTATATAGAAATCCAGCATAAACTGACTTACAGTGGAGCATATCTCACATGCTCTGCACTTTCCAATTTGCAACACATGAAGAAGATTTATTTGTAACACTTGTTTACTTCTAGTACAAATTGGGTATAGCATATTTTTGGTAATGGAGTAGAAAAAAAGACATAATTGCTTTCCCCAGTACTTGGTTCAATAGTATTTTAATAGGATGTAAACACCATGCTTTCATTGTAGAATTTTGCTGTTTTCCAACTGTTACTTTCTTTCAACTCTTATACTGTATTTGCAAGTTGATGAAGTAGTTTTAAGAGCAGTCTCTTGAGAAAGTCATCAAAGAAGTTTTGGGTAGTGAAGCAGCAGCCAATTCCTTCCCTTCAAACCATTATTTAAAACTCTTACAAAAGGTTTTGCAGCTCTCATTCTCTTTTTTAGTTTTTTTTTCTTTTTACTGAAAACTAGAAAAGAAAAATGTTGCAAAATATTTTAAAAAAAGGCCAGGAAAAAATTTCTTAAGTATCCACAGACAGCACCTAAACCAATTATGCTATTTAATATGATCTGTAAGACACTAAATTCTGACAATCTTGATTTATCAAGTGCAACAGTGCAATTTGGCTCAAGTCCTTTGTCTCAATTTAGCTGTGCTGGCTTAATGACTGCGCCCTTGTGCTTAGAATTCATTGTGAGTAAACTGCCTTTTCAGAACCTGAAATTTCAAGGCTGAAGGACTGTTGTAATCCATCATGTTTGTATAATGCACTGTAATGCTAATATTTCCACCCTGAAAGTAGTTCACCTTGTAACACTGATTCATTAAAGGTCATAATTAATATTCCAAAGGGAATTTACTGTTTGACTAGGAAAAGATTCAATTTGCTACTAGTCTTATGAACAGGATATTGATCACCAATTGTATGAAGTTGCATTTTATAAATTACCTTTTTGGTCATCTTACTGACACTTTATGCAACCACTATTATTATTAAGTAATTATTAAAAATATTCATTAAAAATTTGGAGTGTGAAAATACTTTCAATCTTTTCTATTGCAACTGCTATATCTGCAGCCTTAATGCATATGCTTCCTACACATCCATGTAATTTTGAATTAGCTTAAATAAATATTTTAGTCCTTCCTTTTGTTCCAGAGTATTCCATATTGTCCCCAATAACTAATACTGATACATTTGTTTATTGGTAATAAACTTTTTATTTGGTTTTATAAAGGTAGTCTCATCTTTGCCAAATATACTTTAAATCATAAGGAAGCTAAAGTTTTGGGTTTTTTCTGTATGCATGGCAGGTATTAATTCCATATTCCCAACAGAGTATCCCTATTGATTAAGAAAGAAAAAAATCATGTAGAAGATACTTGGTGCTATGATCAGCTTCCATGTGTGTGCAAAAAACAGTGCTGGAGTGATTCAGTGATACGTTAGTCCTACCAAGCTATGTCTGGAATTACAGTGCCCTGAAAATCACAGACTCTCTGAAAAGTTATTTAGTACAAGTTTACTAATAGCTCAGTAACATTTCTGGAGATGCTATTATTTTAATATTTCCTCCCATTTTCATTTTTGTTTGTGCCTTCATAAACCTTTTTATAACCAACACAAAAGTAGCTTTCATAAAAGAAGGAAGCTGTACCATAATTTTTTTCTTGTAGCTCCATACAAAGCTAAATTGAAAGAAAAATACTGTTGTCAAACTTATGTAAAATATGAGTTTAAAGATGAAGATAGGACTAAATTTTCCCCTATGAAGCATTTTACATTATTTCTATTGATTTTCAACTCCCAGTTTATTGTCCCATCTCAGAAGGTCTTTCTACAATTCTTCACACGTAGTTCTCATTTTTACTGCTCTAAGTCCATATCATCAGCAAACTTTGTTTCCCTTCTATGCATTTCCCTTTCCAAATAATCTGTGG
The DNA here is from genome assembly GCA_013401135.1 of Cettia cetti. Classification (NCBI taxonomy): domain Eukaryota; kingdom Metazoa; phylum Chordata; class Aves; order Passeriformes; family Sylviidae; genus Cettia; species Cettia cetti. Next base: position 14,840 of record VZUI01017695.1, read on the forward strand.
ATGTGTTTAATTCCTTTCTGGACTAGAACTGGGACATTTAAGTAAAGGTATTTTTCTAGAAGCTTGACACAATCAAAGTACGGTATTTTTGCTATATAATTGGATTATGGAACAAAGGGTGTGAAGAGATTCAGAAGGCGCTGTGCCTAAAGCTGAGAGTAACAGAGAAGCACAAGACAAAGACCCCTCTTTAACTTTTGTGAACGGGGCCCACACCATCTTCTTTCTCCTTGCTCTGATCTCCACTTTTGCCTGACTACCACAATGGCTAACTCTGACTTACAGTGGGAATAGGCTCTTGCCTTGCTTTCAAAGGGAGTTCTTTTACATCTTGAGGGATACGACATGAACACACTTAAAAGATGTTTAGGAACTTAGGCCAGTTCTATTTAACTGGATGGTGAATCATACCCCTTGATGACCTATATATTTTGTCCACTGCAATGAAGTCACTGCTAGAGTGCCTTGTCCTACTCATTTGACAGCTGTCAAGCTGAATAAAAACTGCTGTTTATTTGACTTGATATTTTGGACACATTATCTTTCACCTGATACACTGCTTGATCATACTGCCCCATTGTTGTCACCATATCATTCTCTGTTATACTGAGTCCCTGTACATCTCAAAAATGTTTTCATTTTCCAGCTGAAATACCTTGTTTGTAGTTTAATTTCAAAACAGAAGCAGCAAAAAAAGGCCATTTGTATACAGAGCACTAAACACAGAGATACAAATGTTCTGCATCAAATTTTATCTGTTACTATCCAACTTCTTCATAAAGGGCAGTGAAAATAGTTCTGCCTGCCAGACAGTTCAAAACCTCTTTGCTGAAAGTCTGCAGTACTGCTGAATTCAGGTCACATACATCTAGAGGCACTGAGATGCAGTGTTCTATCTTTCATGCTAGCAGGGCAATTAACTCAGTCCATATGATCCCTAATCCTATTTTACTTTTGCTCTAGATACTGCATAGAACGTACAGGCTTGTTCATAGAGCCACAGAACATTTTGTTTGGAAGGGAACTCAGGAGATCATCTGGATCACTCTACTCAGAAGATAGCCAGCTTTCAAGTCGTATGTAACTTCAATCCTTCATCAGGCTGCTCAGGGCTTTTCTATCAAGATCTGAATATCTCTAGGGTTAGAGATTCCCCAATGCCTCTGGAGTGCTTGCTACTAAAAGCTGGTTATAGTGCTAAATTTTAAGTAATCTCTCTTCCTTTTTCTTCTGTTGCTCTCTTCTTTACTCTATGATGATCACATATGGGTTAACTAAACCATGTGTAATACGAGTAACACATGTAGCTCTTCACTCAGTCTTATAGAATTACATATTTCTGATCAAGTTTTTTAAGAATAGCAGATTACCTTTAAAAAGCAACTCTTTTTCTTTAAAAAAAATCATGAAGTTGTAAAATATCTGGACTTCTTATTTTTCTCTTGAATACTCTTTACAGATAAGAAGTTATATTTCAGAACCAAATAGTAAAGCTTAGTATTAGCCATATCTGCTTATCCTCCTGGAAATGAGTCAGGTTAAAAACAAACACCGTGCCACTTCTGCCATTACTAGCCAGATATATTGTAGAAGTTGCTGAGCTTAGCTGCTCAAGCAGTTTCTCAGACAAGTGGAGCCATTCAAAAGGTGATAAAGTAATGCAGCAACTTTTGGCAGTACAGTTTATTTTGGGAGGTCTGCAGTGTAAAAGTTAACTTTGATCTGCACCCACAAAATGTTCCTCCAATCACGCTGTGAAATATTCATGGGGCAGCAGAGGAGTTTCACAAGGTACTTTCCCTACATTCATTGCACCTCAGTCCCTGTATAAAAAAAGGACAGCTAATATAGATACTCTACTGCCTTAAGGCAATAAAAACACTGCAGGTTAAAGACTTGGGTCCCTGAATTCTCACACAAAGTATTTGGCAAGAGTGTACTATGCATAATTTCATGATAGTTTGGGGCTGTATCGGAAACAGGAAAATAATAAACTCTCCTAGTTCTCTTATCAGGGGAATTCTGAAGTCTTGTTTTGCCACTTCCCATCTAGCTTCTTAAAATTATCCAGATTATAATACCTGCTTTGTTGGCAAGAACAGATGAAAATTTAGTGTGCAAGATAAAAGTGCTTTTGAAGGAAAATGTAAAAAACTCTAGTGCACTTTTTAGGAGTGTGTATTTAGTTTAACTTTGAGCATCAAACTTCATATGAGGACAAACTGACAAAGCCTTTATTTGTTCTCTTTTTATTTCTTAAAAACCTGTGCTGAGAACAATGTTGTTTGACATACTCATAAATTAGTCACTATGTAAGAAAGATCACAGGTATTGGAGTACTCAAAGACATGGCTGGTTAGAAAGAATCCCAGAACCATCCTCCTGGTTCATTTGCACAAAACAACTGCAAAATAATAAAACAGATCAATTTCATTATTGATAAATGAGAGTTAAGAGATAAAAGAAATATAACTCTGTCTTTCCAGGTACATTTAGTATATATTTACTAGCCACTTACTACTCTGAAAAAAAAGATATGGGGCATTCTACAGAAAATTTCTGAAAATGGTAATTCAACATTCACAAGCAGACAAAAAAAAAAAAAAAAAAGAGAAAAAGTAAGAGATCATTGGGGAAAATATATTTCTAAAATCCACAGTATGCTCAAATCTTTAACAGTGAGTTGCACTCCAGTCATCCCACCTTTAAAAAAACACAAATGAATAAATTGGAAAATGTAGAAAAAGCAACAGCAATGATCAGTATAAAAGAAATTTCCAGTGGAAAAAAGACTGTATATTTTAACTGAATATATAAATTTTAACTGACAAATGGAGATCATTAGTAGTGGAGAAGATATGATTCTATAAAATCTTTGGTAGTATAAAACAGGGAACAAGAAAAGGAATATTCATAGAGCTGAAGAGAGGCCATATTGGTCAATACTCAGGTCAGTCCAGCCCAGCATCCTGACAGCCACAAAAAACTAAGGCCCATGTAGAGAGGGTAAGACTGGGTTAAGCATGTGCATCTCCTGAGAGGCCTCAGTCTGCAACCATTTCTAGTTGGTTACTGTCTACATAATCAGGATTTCCATGGATTTCTTTTATATATTCAATAGAGAGATACAGTTATAGAGTGTGCCTATTCAGCCAGAAAAGCTGTGATTATACTGGAGGAAAGAAGGCACTAGGCTAACCTGAAGGGAGCCTAGAAGAGAGCTGGAGAGGGACTTTTCACTAGGGCATGCAGTGATAGGAGAATGGGCAACGGCTTTAAGCTGGAAGACGGTAGGTTAAAGTTCGATATTAGGACGAAAATTTGTACTGTGAGGATGGTGAGGCACAGGAACAGCTTGTCCACACAAATTGTGGATGCCCCATTCCTGAAAGCATTGAAGGTTCAGGTTGGACGATGTTTCGAGCAGCCTCGTCTAGTGGAAGGTGCCTCTGCCTTTGGCAGGTTGGAGGGAGCTAGATGATCTTTGGTCGCTTCCAATCCAAACAATTCTATGATTCTATGATTTCTTTCCAATCTCCCTTTAACTCCACATAAAATTTTAGCACCCAAAACATTTAGAATCAATGAACTGCACAGCTTGACCTCAATAATTTTAAGCAAAGTTCCTTTTCTAATCATGTGGACCCAGTGCTCTGCTTTACTACCTTGCTCTCTTGCATTAGAAATACAGTGAGCAGTCAATCCCTACAGAACCCTGACATGCTAGTCATGTTTCTTAAACCTCTATCATATCATGATCAGCCATCTATTTACAGATTGAAGTAGAGCCTTATTTGGTTGATTCCACTACAAAAGAAATTCCACACTTAAGATAATCCTTGGTGCCCTTCTCTGAGCCTTTTAAAATTCTATCATATTGTCTGTAAGATGAGGGATCAGACGTATAAATAATGGTAAAATTGCAGGTGCTTCACATATTTAAGCATCTGCATATTAATGTTATTTCATTTTGAGATTTATTCTTTTACCAATATTTTTTAACTCAGCTTGATTTCTTGACTGCTGATGAGCACTGACATTTCAGCTGAACCATACATCGCAACTTGAAGAGCTGGTTCCTCTGCAGTAAGGTCCATTTTAGAGTCCATTTCACATTTTAACTGTGAAGCCAGGACTATTTTTTCCTCTCTGCTGCATTTTACATTACTTCAACAAAATTTCAACTGCCAGCTTATTTCCCCACATCACAATGTTTTTCTTCAGTTCTTCACTTGTGGTTCTCTTTTTTTGCTACTCCAAATTGGTCAATATCATCAGCAAAATTGATCACCTTTCCATGCATTCCCCTTTTCAGATAATTTCTGGATGAATCAAATAAGGTATTCCTTGCAGGACAAGAACTGGGAATCACAAAAATTACTGTTCCAGAAGCATACTACAAACAAAATATAATACTTTCCATATATAATTAAATTGTGGAACTCACAGTAGCATGTAGTTATGAGGACCAAAGATATGAAAGATTTAAAAAACAATTAAATTCAAGAAAGAGACCTCCGTAATATATTAAGCACAATGACTTGACTGCAAACTGAGATTAAAAAATTGCAAAATGTTGATGATCAGAAGCTAGAAGGTACTAAGTGAAGGATTACTTTGTATTTGGATAATTCCTTTTATACTTCCTCTAAATATCAGCTACTGGTCAGTGTTGGAGAAAATATACTGTGCCATGTGTACCCATGGCAAACATGAACAACTGATCCAGTATGGCCATTTTTACTTTTTTTAAAAAAATTAGATACATATTTCAGATTGCTATTTGTGTTTCAAAATGTGCTGTGTTTTTACATTTTCAAAAGATAACATATGATGGAATGTGCCACTGATGAAAGGTAATCAAGCCTAAATATTTATGAAATAATAAATCACTGGCCTTCAAAACTCAATGCCCATTATACAGGTTGAATATCCATCTCTCTTTAAATCAGTTAAATAGTTTTGAATGAGTTCTTCCTTGCTTTTTTTATCATTTCTGTTTGAAATGTCCTCAAAAACATATCTCTTTAGTGAGAAAAAGAAGACAGCAGACAGAACATCATAATGGTACATTTTGTTCTCATGATAGACAGTTTTGACTTTGAGAACAATTGACTGGAATTTGAAGAGCATGCTACTCCATGGCAAATGTTCCAGAGGGAGCTTTCATTACATATTAACATCCCATAAGTTCTTCAAAATTAAAATCTCTTATTTAGACTTCAGAAACTCTTTCCTGTAATGAGATTACAGTTGAATAAATCGAATTTCTTACCAAAATCTCTGCTCCCAATTATTCACATGTGCAATCCACGGCTAAAGCTCTCCTCCAGACACATGTTCCTCTGTTCCTGTATATTAGCAATGATAAACATTTTCTGAATTCTTTAATTCGGCGCTTACTCTGTAAGGGAACAGGCACATTTTAACCGATAGATGCCTTATTTTTCTTTTTTATTGTCCCTCACCTTCCTGATCTAATACAGAGTATTATTTGTGGGCATAAAATGTGAAACATTTTATGCCCACAAATAAAACACATTCAGTAAAGCACATCTTTTCATTAATTTAATATGTAACCACTGACAGGATATTGTGGCTTACTGTGAAAAAATTATCTCTATATTTAAAATTATGACTAAAAGATGAATGATGCAAATGAGATTGGCAAAGTCGAAACTCCCTTAACTTCCTCAAGCAGGAACACTGTTGATAGTATTTGAGGAAACTGTAGGTTATAAGGATGAAATACTCTAAATAGCTTGTAGTTAAAACCCAAATATTTTTCCCTGTGAAAGCACAATTCAAAATAATCTGTCTATAATAAGACTTTGACCTCTTGTGCAGTATTAGTAAGGCAAAACCAAAGGAGTTTAAAATGTTTTATCTAGATCAATTTTAAACAGAGTGGATGTCTCTTAGCATCTTTTAAAGTTATTTTGATATGAATAAGACAGTCTAATCATAATAACAGATAAAGCACTTTAGATCAAAATGCTTATTTGAATTTGTTGGTGTTCAAGACTGAAAAGTCTAAGAAAATTTAATAACACAATATATTAAGGAATAGGAGTGATGATAAAAATTGCTATGTGTCCATTCATATGAGCAATCCTTGACCCCTTAAAACCAAATACAAAATCAATAAAAAGAAATAAAATCTATACTCATTTTTACGAAGCTAACAGTGTAAAATACCAGTTATACAACACTAAAAGAAAAAAAAATCCATGATTCTGTTGTTTTATTTCTTTAAAGCAATCTTTTCAACAGCCAGACAATAGGTTATTATATTTAAAAACCCAAGTCACTGCCTTTGTCTCATTATCTTGAAAAAAGGGTGGCCCTTTGTTTGTGTGTTTTCATGTTGAAGATGCTTTCTGATATATACCATGAAATCACAGTGTAGCTACAGTGTTAGTTTATACACACCTATTTATTTACAAAAATCTTCTCCACAGACACAGAAAAACACTGGGAGACAGGGAAAGTTGCTGAAGAAGGCAAACACAGAGGTAAAATGTCACTCATCACCACTCAGTTCTGCTCATCTGTGGAGTGGGCTGGCTGGGAGTATAGTTGCCAATGGGAGTATATTTTCCTGTGATCCCAGGCATTCCTGGCACTGCTGTAAATTGCCAGAGCATTGTGCCTGCCTTCAGCAAGCCCCAGGAATCCGGTGGAGCATACAAGAAGGCAGGCTGTTCCTCTCCACTCTTTCACAGCATACAGTGATTTGATAGAGCTGAAAGTTGACACAAGAAATGAGACATCCTAGCAACTGGTAAATGGTTTCCACACTGACTGCCTGCTAAAATAACTTGTAGACTACTTTGATTTAATAAGCAGTTCACTTTTAAATTCAGCAATTATTCTTTCTAATCTATTTTAATCTATTCAGGTGCTGCTAGTTTGAAAGAGACACAGAATTTCATTAATACTCATGGTATGAATAGGGATCAGTTAATTATTCAAAACAGAATCTCCCTTTTAATGTTTTTCACATTTAGGTCTTAGGAAGTAATATGGGTGGAGGAAATACAGGAAGAATGTAATGTTCTATTTTCAAGAATATGAATCAGAAGTTTGTGTTGAATTAAAGCCTTAGGGGGTAAAATTTCTTAAGAACATGGAACTTTTTCTTCAGGTTCATGCTGAACAGATGCAAAATGGGGCAGTTTTGGGCTCCTGCTTGGCTCAGTCTTAAACATGGTCAACTACCAACAGGAGAAAGTCTGGAAGCATTTACTCTAAAATGTCTTGTAAAATGATCATTCCTGGTCTCACATAAAAGATTGACTAATTATATTTATTTATATATATATATATATTCTTTATTCCAGTATGAAATTATCTATTTTTTTAAATATCAACGTTATGTGCATTTATAAATTTTTATATCAGGCATTCTTACGTGTACACACAGGTATACAGTAAAAATGACACTTCAGTATGTCTTTACAAAACTCCTACATTCAACTCCCATTTCAGCTGTGGATAGAAATTAATAGACTGAACATGAGGAAAGAAAGCTGATTAAATATCTGTGAAACAGCTCAGATATCAGCAATTGAGAGACAGGGACATTCCGAGTTCTGATCAGAAGCCAAATTTATCATTCAAGGCTTTTATATAGGATTTTTCTTGTGTGGCACTTATATAGGGTTCTATTTTTGGTAATAATTTTACATTGGTTATACATTCTTTATGACATCAGTTACTTGGTAATCATTACAAAGTTTCACAACAAGTTTCTTGGTCATTGTACCCCAGGCATCCTTTATCTGTGTCTGTCTCTCCCATGGTTTCTGCTTGGTCAGGCCTAAGATACCAGGCAGCTTTATCTGTTCCATTATGCTCTCTGTTTCAATGTCATACTCAGATGTCCTGTAAGACATCTATGAATCTCAAATATTTTGTTTAACATCAACAAATTGGTTTAAGGGACCAATCCACAGGAAAGATAATTCCTATAGGAAGGCCTATTTCAAATTGCTCAGCTGCCTAAAGAACAACTAAGAGGCAGGTAAGTAGTCAATTAAAAATTTTTAAAAAATTTGTAAAGAAGACAATAAATCATTTAATACATTAAGTCTGGCAGTAAATAATACAGCTTTAACAATATGTGTATGTACTTATACATATACACACATATGCTTGCATATACACACACATTATGTATATACACTAACACATATTTAAACATCCTGCCATATTTTGTGATTCTGTGATTCTCTGAACTCATGTGGACCATGAGATAAATTTCTCAAAAAAGCAACAGAATCTCAGTTACACTACCGTTCATATTAAATTAAATGGGACAAAACACTTATTAGGACTTTCAGTAGTTTGAAATGGCATCAAAATTAAGGATCATGAATGCATCTGTTTTGCAAAGACAAATAATCTAGAACCCCATATGACGTCAAAACCTAACCACTGCTTTCTTATAACATTGCCTCTGAAAGGGATCATTTTGGTAATAAGTAAATAAGCTCTAGATTAAAATTAAAATAAAATAAAAATAAAAATAAAAATAAAAATAAAAATAAAAATAAAAATAAAAATAAAAATAAAAATAAAAATA
>VZUI01017715.1:0-24294 GCA_013401135.1 Cettia cetti
TTCCTAGTAAAGAACTGCTATTCCTATTCCCAAATCTTTGCCTGAAAGCCCTTAATTGCAAAATTATAGTAATTTGGAGGGAAGGGGGGTTACATTCTCCATTCCAGGGAAAACTCCAGTTTCCCCTGGCAGATACCTGTCTCTAAACCAGGACACAGGACCAGCCACTTCTGAAAAAAACCCAGCTATTTTAGGCCAGGACTAGGAGCCAAGGCTAAAATACCACAGTGCCTGTGGATGACAACAGCAGACTTCAGTGATGGTAGAACTTAACTTACATCAAACTCACAATGGCTTGTTTCTTCAATGATCTTCAAGATCTGCCTCTGCTGTCAATAGGAATGGCAACTGTTTCAGGAAATGGAACCCATTTCTACCTTCTCACAAAAAGGATAGTGGAGTATGCCCTACTCTACACAATTCAGACATAAGGTTATAGCCAAAATTTAGCCCAAGTTCTTGTATATCTACCTTTTCAGCTGCATTTAATTACTTAAAAATCACTGACTAAACACTTGTGATTTTCATATTATTTTTTCAGGAAATTACTTTAGAGACCAGGGAACAGTCACAGCGATCACAGAACTATATGCAAGTGCCATCCTGATAAACTCACCATCCCTGAGAGATACACACAATACAAGATTCAAATTCTGATATAAAATGCAACCCCAAAAAGGTGGGAATTTAGCTCACTCTCCATGCTCAAACAGATCTCCTTCCTAGGACTGCAGAGACGGTCAGTTGTCAGATTGACTTTGATCATTCCCTCAGGGCAGGAGTGAGGAAACCAAACTTCTACCACTAGAATTTGATGGCGAATGACTTTGCATATGAATCCCAGTGTGGCCACAGCTCTTTCTTTTGGATTATAAACCTAGTTGGAGCTTTGATTAAGGAGTTAGTAACTGAATGGTAATAGGATCATTCTCATCTGTGCCTCTTTTTCAGCAGCAGAGTAACATCCTCCTATTGTTTCTGAAGCAGTAACTATTCATGCTCTCCATGTGTACTATAAGTGAACTTGGACCTGGAAACTGTGCTGTTGGAGTAGTCCATTAAGAAAAAGTATTAAAAAAATAATGCATTAGAACACAGACTCATGCCCAAAGACAATGATCAGTCTGCCCTGTCACCCAGGTTAGAGAACAAGAGCCAACACTTAGGCCTTGAGTTCCTCCCTAGAGTGACACCTTTTCCTTTTCAACAGTCCCTACTGAGACTCCAGGAATCTACACCGGCCCATCATGAATACTATTTTTCTTGTGCTACTACTGTTAAGATATTCAGGAAGGAATGAAGAGTCTGTGTTAATGTGATTTCTGTCATCCCCAAGTATCTTGGAAGAGGTTAAACATAGTCTTTCTCCACTTCCCCATTTCAACACAGCTTCCCAATGTATATGTTATAGAAGTAAATTTGCATTAGCTCTATCTGCGCTACACAAGTGAACAAGCCTGGGACAGTTCCTTGGGATTACAGCTACTGTCCACAAACATTTCCTATTCATATGATTTAACCCTCTTCACCTCCAAGACATGATGGCCAGGTTTAAAATGGGTTCTGGGTTGGAGCTCGTCCCTGAACGGTGCCTATAAATTATTTGAGAAATCTAGTTGATCCAGCTCTAAAGCCTGCCAGGGACTCCTCTAACATTTGAAGAATAATTGTAGACAATGTGGTGCTTGTGGATGCTTCCTCACAGTTTTCTTTAATAGTATAGATATTGCTGTAGACAACAGGAAAAGAAACTCAAAATCATATAGAATCCAGTGACCATTTTTCTGGTTTTACTGTTGTTTTCTTTTGTTTTCATTTAAACTCCTCATCAAGACAGCCTTCTATGGATTAATATCATACTCTACTCATTTATAAAATTATTCAATGCTCCTATGAACACCTTGAGTAGTTGTCAATATATTGTCAAACTTAAAGCATTATATTAGACACTGAAAATATTATTGATACATAAAACACACCCAGAAATTTCAGACCAGAAGGTCTTTCTCCGTAGAGAAAGAGACTGAATTTCTCTTAAGCGGGTACCCAATCTGCATCATTCAGCAGATCTAAAACAAGCTGAGTCACATTAGAGAGCAAGCAAGCATTTACAGGTCTCTGCTCTAGGACAGAGCTTCCCATCTCTTGTCTGAGTGTGACAGCTCCCACACGAAGGTCACTGGTTTCTGGGTTATTCAAGCATTCAGTGTTAATGTAGAGCCGATCTGTTCCCACTCAGTTATGCAGCTAGGACACATCACCCCTCAGTTTCACCACACAGTCTCAAACACACAGACAGACACAAGGACAGTAGTTTTAAATTCTTACAGAAGAGGAAAGATCTTCCCCGCTCAGAGACAAAAATCCCTATCTCTCCCTGGCATCATTACTTGGTAGCAATAACTCCAAGGTGTTGAGACCACATTTAGCTTTACGGAATAAAACATAACAAGCTGTCAAAATGTGCATAAATAAATTAGAGTCATTATTCCAGCTTAAGGTTCTGGGGACATAAGCAATCCTCTTGAAGTTCACTGTGACATTTTTTGCAGCAAGAGCCAAGCATTAAAATTATGTCCTGTATACAGAGAGCTGTAAATGCATTCTGTCTTAGGGCCTGGCACTGCGGCACAGAAATCAACAGGCCTGCCTTGGAATAGAAAATACGGCAGTTCAGGGCCAATTCTCTGCCCCTGAGCACAAGTTTTATGGCACAGCCCTTGTCCATATGGCTAAACTCTATCCTGCTCACTCCCCAAAGGGGAGTTCTCATCCATATCTGCCTGCTTGGAAGAGTCCCTGGCTCTCACTGCTGCCCTGACCCATCTCTAGGCCCAGCTGCAGAGAGCACTGGCTGGCACAGGCAGAAACATGCCCCAGAGTGTGCTAACACCCAAACTATGCAGGTCACCAATGCCACTGCTCCTGGCCCTGCCCAGTCTACCAATACAGCCACAGTCTGGGACTTCTGCTAGGCTATTACCCTAAATGTTTACCATTTTGTAAGTGACTTCCAGTTACATAATAAGAAATGCAGAAAGTGAGATCCAAAAATGACATGAGGAACAAAGACATCCACACATTTTATGTGTATAGGGATATAAAGGAGCTGTACCAGGTAAGAGCACATATCCATCACACCTGCATCACTAACCAATTACATAAACTTAGGAAACAGTGTGATATCAGGGTAAGAACACAGTGATACCTCCTCAGCAGAGTCTCCTGCAGCCCTCTGTGACTCAGAGACTTCCTGAACAAAAAGTGGTACCCTGGTATTTAAAAGCCTTCTGAGGATTCTTCTCAAAGAAAATGAAGTCTGGAATTAAATGCTGTATAATTAAAAATCCCGTGAAAATAGGCTTCAGCAATTTAAATTATAAACAAAGAGCAAACCCATTCATTCAGAAAACACACTTTGCATCAAAAGAACATCAAAACAAGGATGAACAAGAGTAGTGTCATTACAAGAAAGCATCAAGCTGAAAGCTACAATCTATAAGAGCAAAATGGTACGACATTATGACAGAAGGCTTTTGCTTGAGCTCAGTGCACATAAAACACAACAGAATCAAATTTTGTAGTGTATGCAAGGCACAACCTGCTATAGGACAAATCAAAACAAACAGCTAGTAACTCTGAAAATGCAAGTTGCATTTCCTATTTTGCATTCCTCCTATTTTGCCACCAACAATTTTTAAAGCAAATTTTTTTCTAACTTTTTTTGTATACTCCTTTAAGGATTTGAAAAACCACCATAGCAACTGTGTCTTTGGGTTCTGATGGGTATTTTTGAGCTACTTGCTAAATCCATATTAGGAGCTGAGACAGCCGTGGCAGTATGAAGGATTGTTCCATTCCTGACTGGGAAACATTCTTGCATATTGTCCAGCTGAAATACTGTATTTCCACTGAAAATGCCATACTAATACGCTCACTGGTGATGTTTATCTAGAAATTATCAAGACAGAAAAATTTTTCATTTCTCTGTCTCCCCTTCTCTTTCTCTTCAAGGTGGGATCAAGTGGGTCAAACCAAAAATCTAAATGCATTTTTCCCCCTAATAATAAAGAAATTGATATTTCATTACTTTTGCCTTGATGTATCAAAAACATACCAAGGTAGAATCATCCTGCTTTCCAAAACTTTTTGTTGACCACTGAAAGGAAAGACTCCCTAGAAATTTTCCTAGCACAGGAAAGTTCTTGCTTCTTTTGTGCTTACTCACGGTGTCACAACAATGCAGATGCAAGCTTGAAGATCCATCATCTCACTCCTCTGAGATTTCTCCTCTCTTCCATGTACATCGTAAACATGACACAAATGCAATCCAATACCTTTTTTTGGAAAATCATGGAAAGTTACATTAATTAATTTGGAGCAGATGACAGAACAATTCTGACTAGGACAGAAATCAGGAAGAATACAAAGTCTTCTGCCAAACTTGGGAAGGAGGTAAAAAGACAACAGAGAATTTGTGCTTCTATAGATCACTATCTGATGTATATTAGAGGAATACTGGTTATGTCATTCGATTCTCTTCTGCCAAAAAATTTCCTCATCTGCAAAATGGTGACAGCAGTACTGCCAACCTCACAGGGATTGTGTGAGGACAATGATCGTCTTTCCAGTGTTCTTACACTGGGCAAGTATTAGATGAAGGACAGAGGAGCCCATCAGCACCCTACAGCCTCCTTAAACACTCAAGAAGCATTATAGGGCTCCTGGCATGTAGAGCAGATCTTTTCACATGTGATCATTTTACTTAAACCAGCATTGGCCTGGACTCCTCAGATCACTAATCACCTTCAGCTCAGAACACAATCACTACACCAATGCAAGATAAAAAACACAGTGCTTACAATCATATGTGTAAGACCAAATAATTAGAGAAACAGAATAAATGAATCTAACAATATCAGATCAGAATATATTTGGGTTGCAAGGAATTAAAGAAAAAAAAAAGGGGGGGAAACCCCAAAACTGTGTAAAATGATCCTTCAGACTAACCAGCAATTCTAGTAAGCCAGCCATACAGCAAGGGCTCAGGGATCAGCTCGGTAGGGAAAATAAGCATTCTCATGATGTGTAAGCTGTAATGAGAGCAATAGGGGTGCCACAAGCCCCTCAAAAATATTCCATTGTCAGTGCAGCAACATCCTCTCAGAAGGAACAGTTTCAAATGACAGTGTCCCAAAGTCTTTCGCACCCCGTTAGCGATCTTCATGTCTTGGAACATATTATGGAAAAAACAGAGGCATCACTACAAGATATCCCTGGAAACAGGTTAATACACAGAAGAGGCAGCTTTAGAGAAGAACACCATGTGGCTCCCCATTTCTTTTCCTCTCAGCCTAGGTTATGACAGAATAAAGGACAGACATAATAAATATGGGAATTACAAAAAAACCCTAGGAAATGCTTTTCTAAAAATAGTGTGTGTACAAGATTAAATCCTACTTCTTTCCATTCTGGTGGTTACAGTCCAGCTTACATAGGCATGTCTTATCACTAAAGACAGGCAATTAAATATAGGAACGGAAGTCAAGTCAATGGTCTGCGTTCTTGTGAAACCATTTCACCATTCTTTCACAAACTGGAAAATATTTAGCAAGAGGTGTGCAAACTGAGCCCAGGTGCAAGAGTTTGCTTGAAAGGTGAGTATCATCTGTTGGAAGCAGATCTAGACAGAAGGATTCAGCATGAAAAATAATTCCTTATTTCTCCAGATATAAAATTTTGTTCCTCTGGCCTGAAAATATTTATTACTTTTGTTTTGAAACTTTGAGTTTTCTATTCATACTTCCAACAACAAACTGTCAACTGCTGTTACAAAATTTACAGTGTTTCCCATAAAAACCTACTAACCTCAGCAAAATACTCTTCTGCTTGCTTACATAGACCAAAGCACTTGAGCCATTGGAAAACACAGCAGAAAATAAAACATTCAGCCATTAAAACTCCTTTATCCATTTAGTTTTTCTCTAACAGCCTTTAAGAGCTTCAGTTCAGTGATATGAAAACCTCTCAAATCTGGAAAGTGGTCTGTCTGCAGAGAAAGCACTTTCCAACACCTTTGATGTCTCCTGGTGAGACTCTACATTACTCCAGAAGCCCCAGGGATATACAATGTAGCAATATAAGAGCTGAAATTTGTCCTTATATTTTCATACCACTAAAATCCAGCATAATCCTCATTTTGAAGACTTAAGTGAGACTTAAGCAGTACATAGCCTCATACCAAGTCTTCTTTGTGTTGGCACAAATTTCACCCAGGCAAGACAATATTTGCTCAGGTGCAGTACCTTGGGTGAGAGTTAATCCCTTTCATTTCTGACACAATACTTATTATGTACAATAACTAATAAAAGCCACTCTTGAGATCGACAACCTACACATTTTCAATTTCCTCTCATGTACTGGAGTCTTTCATAAGCTCCTTTGATCCTGTATAGGTGTCAGTCTTTGCATGTATATAGGTCACAAGAAAGTTCATCCCATATTAATAGCCCAGTCACCTTCAGATACATTGATTTTAAGCCATTTCAATTTCTAAATTTCAATTTATCATTTTACTTTAGTTTTGGGATTCTCCTCAAAGATATGAGGCAACAGAAACTGTGATTTTGCTTGGACCTGTATTAAAAAGGCAAAAGTTATGTCAAAGCTTCCTTTTTGTCTGGCCAGTTGGAGACACACATGCACACATCCCTGTCAAGGGAAAGGTGGCCCATCTGAGGCAGGGTTTTTGGGGCCTACTGACCTTGGACCAGTGTTCCTGAAACAGCAATTAGTCTGAAATCACACAAAATGCAGAATCAAATCATGCAGCCTCATGAAATCTGAGCTGAGGACTCTGAATTTGGGGAAAAGCAGAGGGCTACCTGCTTCAGACCCTCCTAGAAGAGCTCTAGGAGTGCTCTTGTCTTCCTCCAGCCCCAGATGCTGAGCACAGCCCTTCACAAGTGCACAGGCTGGATCTTGCTGCAGCTGAAATCCGTGCCCAAAGCAAAACATCACCCGTAGCTTTTTTTCTTTTTATCCACAAACCACCAGCATTGAAAATTCTGCCTTCTTTGGTGTTTCAAACAGGACCAGAGGCTGCCAGTGACAGAGTACAAGACAGGAGGGCCTGGACTTAATCTTTTCTGAGAAGGCAAATCTTACAGAAATGTTTGTTTTCTCTCTGCTGTTCAACATTCCAGCTAGTGGGAAGCTTCAGAAATTTGTTCCAATGGCTTGTTTCTCCTGCTCCCTCCCATGGCAAATTGAAATCAATATTTTTAGATTCTTGTCATTCCCTTGAAGACTCTCTCTCTCCCTCCCTTTCTGAGGTCACACAAACTTTGCTTTGGACTCCAAACTATTAATTTTTCACGTTACTCATTTTAGGTGTCTGAAAAGCTTCTTACTCATCAGCCCATAGAAGGAAGTCTTCTTTTTCTTTTTTTTTTCTTTTTTTTTTATTTTTAAGGCAAATAAGAGATACAGATCTCAGCAACAGAAATTAAGCAACAAGGTGTCTCCAAGCCTGACTTGAAGTCCCCCCTCCTTGGCACAGACTTTCTGGCATTGCTTCACAATCAGAGCGCTTTGCTTTCATAGGAACAGGGCACAGCAAAAAAAAAAAAAAAAAAAAAAAAAGAGAGAGAGAAAAAATCTGCGCCAGTTGAGGAAATCAGGAGTGCTTTTCTAACCAGGGAATTGTAGTGAAGCTGAATTCATTATTCATTTTCCACATATCACTAAACACTGTGTTAAACATTACTGATTTTTGGTAGCCATGAGCTTAAGTTAGGCCTACACGCTAGAGCTAAAGAGCTGCATAGCCCAGTGTCAGCTTCAGGAGCCCAGCAAGGACTCCTGTTAGCTATGCCTGGAAAAGAAATGAGCATGTAACAGGAAGTGGCCTGTGAAGCAAGAAGCAGCCTTCCTCATTTACCAAAAGTTCCTTTTTCTGCTCAGCTCCTCTTCCAGACTCATTTGGACTAGCAGAGGAATATAACAGTGCAGTCCTACCTATCAGCAGGGAAGAATGTTTGTGCAGCTGATTCTTACCAGAGCTTTGCTCTTGGATCTCCTGAGGCTCCTGATAACCTCCTATATTACTGCAGCTGTTTGTTTAACATAAACCCATAAAATTCTTGAGGTTGCCACATTGCCCTTTTCTCCTGTCCACACCCAAGATCTGCTCATCTTCTTACACACAGTAAACAATTCCCCACAGGGCCCACATTTGTTGTGATAACTCACCAGCCCATTCAAACTTCAACTCCGATGCACACAATGCAGCAAGCTTGTGCAGTACTGTCAGGTAAGACTTTGTTGATGCACTCAGACAAATAATATTTGTGTTCTCAAAACCATCTACTGAAGTCTACCAGAATGCCATAGCAAGAAGCTACAAAGTATTTTTAAGGGGAAAAAAAAAAAAAAAAAAAGAGAAAATATTTCTCACCATAGAGACTTCAGCAAGTCAGCTTATGTAGACAGGTTGCAAAGCATTTTGCAAAGGCATAAAGATGTAAAATTTTCTTCTGCTCATTTATACAGTTCCCTTGGTTGAGTACAAATTGGATGCAAGTAGTACCATAATCAAGTATTTCTGGTTTGGACCTCAAGCGGGCAGAATGCAACTGAAATCCAAATGATCCATATTTTTTTACATCAGGTAAGCCAGGAAGACATACAGGGCAAAACAAACCAATTTGCAAATGTCCCTATCCAGATTTTCAGTCTGAAAAATCTGCTGAGCTGCTTTGTGCTTGTTTGGAAAAATTCTTCAGCCTAGATCAGCAAGAAGGTCTTCCATTGCTGCATTGCTTCCTACCTGCCTGAGACAAGGTCCTGTGCAACTATTTCTGTGCTCAGGATGTCTGTTTGAGGTGTGAGTCCTAAGACCCCTACCCTGCAGACTCTTGAGAATATACTCTGACTGTACTATGCACAGTTTCTTCATTCAGTTGTCTCTTGTGATTCCCTTTTTGACAAACAAAAATCTAAATGTAGACAAACGTGTAGCATACACAGCCAAAAGAGAGAGAATAAAAGCATTAGTCAACCAGTATTAGCAACCTTTATTTAATACACAAATATCTGGAAGCATTTCTTTGTACATACCTTTCTGGAAGTCCACAGCCTATTTCCCAATCAAAGACAACATGCTGCCCATGCAACAACAATAAAGCTGTCACACCGCCTTCGGCTGTAACTAGCAATCTGTCCATATCCAATACTTCATTGAAAAAGAAAAAGATGCAGGCCCTAAATCTGGATGAATTGACTGGCAAAGGGCTGTGTACCTAAAGTTCAGCTCACTTTTTTCTTGGCAAAAGCATTTAAATCCTCTAATGGAGATTTATGTCAGTTTGTCGGGGTGCCTTTCCCACAGAGGCTTCAGAAATTAATCATCCCTCCTCTACAATCATGGAAACATCCCCAAGTTAGCATGAAATTACCTTTCAAATTTTTTTACCTCATTTTTTCCACCTGTCTCACTTCACCAAAACACCTGTTCTGGCTGAAAATATCACATACTATATTTTACACTTATGGAGAATGGATCTGTGATAGTTAACAAGAGTCTGCAAATGATTAGGACTGTAACATCTTCAACATTTCTTAAATTGTTTTACAGACTTGGCTGCTGTTTGATCAGACTCACAGACACCTGTAAATTCCATATCTTTAGAGATATTTTCTTGTTTTGCAATTTCAAAGAGCTCCAGATTTGTAATTCATTTTAGAGACAAATGACCAGCAATAAACTACTCCCTTATTATTTTTACTATATTTTATGTTTCATTAGAAGATGCAAAGCCCCTGTCAAACGGAAACTGAAAAAATCAAAGATTGAAGCAGGAAGCTCTATTTGTAAAGGTGTCAGCTTAATGTATGCAAAATAAAAGACATTTTATAAAACCTTATAATAAAAATATTCCCAAGCTAAACCAAAGTTAACTGCAGTGTTTCTGGTCTACTTTAAACAATATTGGTTTCATAACTAATTATCTCACAATTACTAATATTTTTCCTTGATGAACTCTGTGCTGCCTCATCCTAATGAAAGTGCTGCAAGGTAATACAGCAGTTACATGACAATGCAAATAGGACTCATTCAATTTGCACAAAAAAAGGTTGCAAGGAGCAATTAGCACTTCATTAATATGATATAAAATGCTAATTTGCCATATATCCCAAGCGACTCAAAACTCCTTTCTATCCATATGTGCAAATAATAGTTAATACGATGCAGTGTGTGTGGACCAGGTTCATGGTGCATTAGCTGGAATCCCTGTGTCAGTTTTCAGTATAATAGCTATTAGTTAATATGAACAGTAGCTCACATTTAACCTATGACAGCAGTGTTAAATGATAAAAGGATCTGTTGGCAGCAATATCTCATAATTCCACCCTGGTAAAATTCTCCCTTCCTTGCTATCCAGGATGAAGTATTGGAAACTGACTTCTAATCTAATTTATAAAGCAGATTGAAATTAAGTGCTGGTAGCACTCAGCTCTGCTGCTCAGCATTTTGAGAAGCAAGATCATTCCTGGTGAATTGCACAGCTCAGGCATTCAAGCACTCACTGGCAGCTTCTAATGATCAAAGTATTTGACTTAAATAATTGATTTATTTATACCAGTAAAGAAGCTCCAGGGGGTTGTGAATATTATGAGATATAATCACACCACTAGGGAATTAGAGACCCTCAGATGTGCCTTGTGCTTGCTAATGCCCTACGGGTGTGATTAGGATATCACACATCAAAGGAATTTGCTCTAAATTTTTTCATATAATAAATTAATAAAAATAATTTATTTAAATAATTCCATTGATTTAACAGGACAGATCTGATGCAAGATACAGTATGCAGAAAACTACAATGAAGTGTGTTGATCTAGGACACTACAGAAGCCCTGACCATCTTCAGTTAACATCCAAGCAGCAGCAGGATCATCTGGCTAGTGGGTCCCTTACGAAGCATTTTCATCACCTCAAAGCTTACTGTCTGCAATGAGCATTCCCAGATATGTCAGTCAGCCTGCATTGTCTGAGATGGAGTAAAATGGTGCTCTCTAACAAATCCTTTCAAGAAGGGAAATGCTGATTAACAGTGACACACAAGGCGGTACAGCATTCTGGCACAGGTAGGCAAAGCATGGGCTGCAATACCTCATGTAGAACAGAGAACCCAGGCTCTTCTGGCCAGATTCTGTATTCAAATATTTTAACATCTACCTTAATGGCTTAAATGGTTTGACCATTGCAGACTACAAGGATTTTACAGTCTTTAATGCGTTTTTTACCCCAGCTTAAAAAAACATTAGGGAAGTGTTCTTGTGTCAGTTACAAGAAATTGAGTTACCCAGAGACCAATAACCTCCTCAAAGGCACATTGACAGTCTGGGCAGACCACGGGATTAAACTTGTACTGACTTTCTGCAATACACTTCAGAAAATGTCAGAAATACACCAGTTTTTCCACAATGATATTACAGCAACAGGCTATTAACATCATGTTATCTTTAACCTAGTGTGCTGTAAGGGAAGTATTTAGATGTTCTACTTTCAGAAGTACAATTCTTGTCTTTATCCCAGGACCCACAGGGAAGCATTTATGGCAGTGACAGGAAAAACAAAGGCATCTTTTTAGAGAAGAGGTGTAAAAAAACCCTGTAGATTCTTTCAGAGCCATAGAAAGGCATGAAGACAGAAAGCAAAATTTGGGGGGGGCAATTTGTGCCTAGGACAAACTAGTACTCCAGGTGCAAAATACGATTGCTCTTTCTTGGGTTGCAGAAAGAATGAGTGATTAAGATTCTTAGAACCCATGTCTTAACTTCCCTGGGGTCAGGCCTAGTCTGTTTTATATTGCTTTAGAGTCCTCTTAAGATGTTGCAAAAGAACACCAGAACTGCAATGTTGTTTAAACAAGCCATGCAAGTTCTAAGTGAAGAAACCAACCACAATTACAAATTCCTGCAAAAGCAACATGTCTATCACTAAAATTAGAAAGGGAGAGGCATCAAGAGATTTGTTCATGCCTATGAGAAAAGTTTGACATTGTGTTTGACTTCCTCACACTTAAGCTTCATTCCCATCCTTGCATATGTGTTCTGATTTAGGAGCAACAAACATTGTAAGTGCTGGCTGGGCCCATTATCAACTTATGCCACAGAATGAGATACCCTTGGGCACATCACAAACCAGACATCCATCGCATGCTTTTATTGCAGGGATCACTTCTGAAATCATCTTCAGTCTCTTTTTCTCTTAGTGAGATCAAAAGAAACTCTCCTGTCTTGGAATTTCAGAATTTGAATTGAGCCTAGAGTCATGCAGTCCACTGAAAGTGCTACATGTAGCATGCTGTGTTGAAAATTAATATACACCTTCTTCTATGTTTATACCCCTTTTCCTTTCTTTACCTCATTTTTCCAACATACACATAATAAATGCAGCCTGTCCTACAGATGCAGCTTCACTAAAGTGCACAAGACGACTTTTTGACTCCTTAGCACTAAGGATCCAGCACTGTGCACTGGTTGGGCTGTGGCAGAACTTCAGCAAGGGTGCGCACCCCACATTTAGGTAGGGCTTAATCTGCCCATATGGTCTTGTAACATGATGTGTATTTGCTTTGTTCTGCTTATGTTTCTCATCTGCCTGGGTTCTCCCATGCCAATTTACCCTTGTAGAACTGAGTTTAATACAATTACCATGAGGAACCATGAAAACTCAGAAAACGTCTTTCTATCTAGGCCCACCTTTAAAAAAGGACAAAATTCCTGTGTATCCCTGACATACCTATCATCATTAGAGACAGAGCCATATCATCAATTTTGACCTCAATTTCAAATTCTTAGTATTCGTGTGACTGCCAATTACAGCTTCAACAGCTACTGACCTGAGGGAGTCCTGTGCTGACTGTGAAATCTCAGATGTGATCCCAGTTTAGATTATAATAGAGTTTAATAATTCTGATCCTAGTGATATCCCAGTATGCATCCCATAACACAGCTGCCTGTTAGTTAAGACTGAAAATACCAAAAGTCTACCCTTGAAGCAGACTGTCAAGTTTACAAACAGCCAGTAGAGATCAAGGATTATTAACAACATTGACTCTCAGAACTGAGGGGTTTTTTAAACAGTGTCTGCTTTGTTATCTATATCATCCATGACCTGTGTGTTATTCTCAAGGATAACAACAGCTACACCACCTTGAGCAAACCAAGTTCTTAGGAGACCAGAGAAGTGAATCACTGAGAGAGAGATCACAACAGAAAGCAGCCCGAGTGTCTCAGCAGTGAAAATACCTATTTGTGACTGGAGATGAAATTTGAAAGCCAGCGAAACAAAACAGTATTAAAAGCTGAAGTTTATCAATACACTACAATTTTCCATGTTGTTTATAACTGAAAATATTATTTATAGTTACACAGGATTTAAAATCTTCTCTCCTTGTGTACAACCATGTTCTTTGCTTTAGCTCCAGTTATGGGTGGACAGCATTTCTCAAAACCAAACCTCAGCAGAACAATACCCAACAAGGAGGGGCCGCAGCATCTGCAATTAACATAAGGAGAGCAGGCTGACAGGCAATCCACGGCTGAAGTCAGAAGCAGGAAGGCAACTGCATGCCAGTACAGCTGTATGAAACACAGGACAAAAGGGATTCAACAAGAGCTTTCATGAGCAGGATCTGACCTTGAAGGTTCAGCTGCAGTAAATCAAGAATTATGTTAACTAACACATGACCCTTTGCACAAACTTGCATCCATCCTCATCGTCCATTGCAGGAATTCAGTCTGAAGGAAACAGAAACATGAACTGCTCTGCCAAATCACATCCAAGTGGAAGCTACAAAGTAAAAAACAGTCAGGAAAAAAACACATTGAGGCATAAGAAACGAAGAACGGACTCAGCAATAGGAGTGGGCTTTGTAACTTAAAAGTGGGAGGTAGTTCTCCTAGGAGCAGCTTTCCCTTCTGCAGAAAGCCACTCTTCCTTAGCCTCTCTCACTGCATGAATTCACTTAGAAGACTTTCTCCTTCACCCCAGTGGTTGTGTCCCAGGCATTATGAAATATTAGTGCTGTCAGCATTTGCATCTGTAGGAAGTCAGATATAAGCCCTAGTGCCACAATATGCTGCTGGCAATGGAGCCTGGTAGCCCTATCACCAGCTAGGGGATTCAGCATACAAAAGAAATAAACCACAGACTTGGTGATCAACGAAGACCTGCCTGCTCATTCTGCCTGGAAAGGAAATTCCCTCCTTCTTAGCTGGCTGTTAAAGTGTCACTCTTCTCTGAAAAACACCTGATGAAACATGACATCCTCCACCCAAAACAACAAAGCTCCTCAGCAAAAGTTTCAGATCTGAGAGTTGAGGTAGAAGAGTGAATCCACACTAGCCCCCCCCTACAATAGTGAAAAGGATTTTTAGAGGCACTTCTCACTCAGCAGCTCTAAGGACAAACAATATGACAGATGTAAGGGCAAAAGTGAAGCATTGCAGCTCAAAATAATCTCTCTGGCTACTGACTTCCTGCCCTGGACACCCTCTATCCAGAGAGGGAGCCACCCTACCTTGCATGTGTGCCTGCTCTGTACTCCTCCTCCCCATTTTGGGGCCAGTAGGGCCTTCATTCTGAGGTTTGCTAATTGAATAAACAAAATGTTTTTCATTGTAAGGCCACATTCAGTCCTTGGTGTATGTTTGTAATGATATAGCCAAAACTATCCAGGGAGGAACCCAATGACATGTTTTCACATGAGGGAGAAAGAGCATTACTTATCTTTCCAGGCCTTTATATTGTTCCTGATAAAACCAGTAGGAAAATTACCTTTGGTGTCAAAGAGAGTAGAAAGCGGCACTATACATTTAAAATTGAGTTTTTAAGGTGTTTAAAGTTTTTTAACTCCTGCCTTTTTCAATAAACTTGCAAAATGGGACAAGGTCCTTTGCTACCAATTTAAAAAAGAAAACAAAAAACAAACGCAAAAAAAGCAAAAAACAAACAAACAAACAAAAAAAACCACCACAGAACCCATTGCTCTTTAGTAGCCATTGTACATCACAGAAGCACTGTTTCTTAAAGGGCATCACCCTTCCAGTGAAGAACTGCAACGCTTTGTAGTAAAATGTCTAAATCTAACTCCTCATTACTTCAAGTTCCCCACTCCATGGCCAGTCTGACAGCCTTGGAGCTTGTGAAAGGAGGAATGTAATGAGCATACATTAATGTTATACACTTTCCACAGTTCTTGTTCTGGTGTGACCAGATTTATGTATGCAGTACTTTGAATGCAATTCATCACAATTATACACAGCATTGATTTCAACATTTCTGCAGGTAGCACTGTCTCCAAACTCTCTTAGCTACATCTGTATAAAGGAACTGAGAAGTGGTGACATAATGTTCATTTGTTTTGGTGCGAGACTCAATTAAAACAACATAACAGAGTCTAAAAAAATACTAATCTGTGAAAAAATGTGAAAGTGAGTTAAGTTAAAACCTTCAAATATTGCCTTGTTTCATGACAAGCTGTGTGGGCTGACAGCTTGTCCCAAGGGAGTGAGAGGTCTTGGAAAAAGCCCTGCTACAAAAGAACTGGCTGTTAAGGCAAATCCCCACCAGTCGGAGCCCTGAGGAGGGTGAAGCCCAGCTATTGATACCCAAACACAGAGAAGACATTGTGAAGGAAATATGGGGGATGAGAATGGCAGCGGAGGAAACAAAATAGGGACTGCCTCCCACACAGAGGAACAACAAACCTGTGAAAATAAGGAAGTGCTTTGTCACTAGACAGATTTTTAAGGAAAAAATATATATCCCATGACTTTCAAAATGCTACCTGGGGCATTAGCGATCTCCATGTTAGCACAGCTTGAGGCGTGGAGGGAAACAAGAAGGCAGGTTATTAAAAGTAAAATGGAAATAAAAGGAGGGTTCTTTTCAAATAAGAATCAATTCAATTGCTGCTACCTTCAGAGGGGACAAAAAAAATAATAAGGTGACCTCAAGTATTGCTGACTTCCCATTTTCATCCCAAGTTCTGCAATAGCCAGTGTGTTCCCCAAGCACCAGGGTCCTCAGGCCTTGTCACCAGAGCTCTCATTTCTCAGAGAATTGCAGTTCAACAACACCATGTTCTAAAACCTTTTTTTCCCCACACACAAGCTATAACCATGAATGTAATGAAAACTGTTAGAAATAGTCATTTTAGACAGTCTCAGCTGGGAGTAGGTGAGAGAGAGGCAGAAGAGCCATGTAAGGAATTTTTTGAGTCTCTGAAGCTGAGAGTAACTTCACAGAATGAGGGTTGTTGAAGGAAAGCAAAGCTCTCTTGTTGGTTTACACTGTCCAGAGCTATAAATGGATTATAATTGAAAACAATAATAATTATTTACAGTTATAGCATGTTTATAATCAAAGAACTTAGAGGTGATTTTATATATTTGCATTTCTCATATGTCGCTTCACCTCTTTTGTAGTTATTCCTATACTGTAAAGGAGTCCTGAAAGCCAAAATGCTATGCCCCAGGACACAGAGCAGCTAACAGGACCACAAGATCCCTCCTCCCAAGCCCCAGGTCTCACCAAAATCCCTAAGATATCCATACAGGCAATGCTGGTAAGTGATATGACTATAATGACTAAAGACAAAAGAAAACACCAAAAAAAAATCAACACTAAAGAAAGACATAGTCTTTCCTTATTAAGTAGTCTAATGTTGTATCTCTAAGTCTCTTGTTCAGCTCCTAAGTTCTAATACTTGAGCAGTAAGAGAACAAATTACAAGAGGCCTGCACATGAAGGAATAAGTCTCATCTCTGAGGTTGGATTTACTTCCTCAAACTTTACTTCCCAAGAACATTCTCACATGAAGAAAGTCCACTAAGGGAGAGGAATCTATTTGCAACATCCATTCTTCACGGTGAATTGCCTAACATGAAGGTTGTTCCCACAAAGTAAGCAGAGTATTCAGCTGCAGAAGCATAATTAAAAGACATTTGTGCAGTTTTTGGAGTCCTCAAAGAAAAGATGTGGCCAGCAAGACCCAGGACAGCCCATTAGCAGCCTGGTTTTCTCATGACATGAACTTTCTTGCATACCCCATGGCAGTTTCCACTAAGAGCAGTATTGCATTTGTTTAAATTTGCATTAAGAACAGAAATACTTTGTTTCTTAGAAGGCAAAATCCTCACAGCAATTACTAGATGAGCATCTCTGCTTTCATTTTAAAAAATAAAAGGAGCTGTCTCTGGTGTGTGTCAAGAGCTGCAGGGACTACATGGAGCTTGCAACACTCAATCTGCTAAAGAGGTTCAAGGCAGTTCACAGGCCTAAGACAATGCCAGCAGGGCACTCACCAGGAGGTGACAACAGAACAGCCACATGGCCCTGCAATATCTCAGACAGCCCTGCCCTGAGCCTCTGGTGGTCTCCAAAGAATCTGTGAGAAGGGATGCAGTGCCAACAAGCATTATTCCTTACTTTTCCCATATTCTACAGCTCCTGTCTGGGCCCAGTAGCACTAAAGTTCATCTCTGAGAGCACAATTAAACAGCATAAAATATCAGATTTAGCACCAATAATGGTTAAGACAGCTCTCCTCCAAATCTCCCACCAAGCTGCACAGCCCTGAAGACGATGATATCCCTCTCACACACAGAACAGGCCTTTGTCTGGAGACACGGACACAAAGCCAGGAACGGTATGTACCATGCATTGCTTTAACATATGCAAAGTTTCTTTTGGAAGGTCATCTTGTTGTTGGCAATTCTGTGCTCAGGAACTGACAGCAACAAAAAACACACAGCCCAGCTGAAGTGATGCTGGATGGGCCCTCACACTGTGAAAATTACAAATTCGCAACACAGTGCTGCTTAGGAGCTGCATCCACAGGTCCCACCACACTGTGGGCACCCTGCAAACTCTAATAAATGTGGCAGAACTGACCATTAACTACCAGACTTGTGACAGAATTTCTTGCAAAGGCACCATATGCTTGTATCAAAAAGGGGTGTGCTGCTTTTGAACAAATGACATGGAGACAGCAGCATTTATTTGCAAAGGCCTCACACACCAAACTAACATTATCTCCACAGAACTACCTTAGCTGACTACACAGCAAGCACCTTTGTTGATGTCGATACAAAGAAAACTACAATAACACAGGGAGAGTTTGGGAATTCCAGATTCTCTTTCCCCAGATCCCAGTTGTTACTTGATGTCTATTTTCATCTCAAAGTCCTGGGGATTTAAAATATATTATCAATACTATAGCAACATTTGTGGAACTAGGATGTAAGTGGAAAAGCAGTCACAGGGAAGACTTCAGAGGAATTACTTGAAATTCGGTCCGTGTGCACTGCTGGAATGCTTAATGCTTCTCCAACAAAGTTCTAGTTTAGTTTTACAAGCATGGCAGCCTTTGCACGTTAGCACATGTTATGTGAAACATCACCCCACTTTCCCAAAATAGCAGCTCTAATGAGTTTCATGGTAGCTCTCCCGCTGATCAAACATGGGTTTATGAGCAATACAAGGAACTGATAGGGTGCCTGTACCCGTTGCATTGGCCCGAGTACAGGCACACTGCAGAATGGCTTCTGCCCTCACAGGCACTGTGTGCTGGCTAATGAACAGGGAGACACAAATACAGTCACACCACAGTTCATTAATAAGCTCAGATGAAGTAGTAACAACCTTTTGAAAGTGTTCAACAAAATCTTTCAAAAATGTAGTAGTCTGGATACACCTTTTTATTGGGAAACAGAAGCTAATACTCATTGGTACACAGATGACAAAGGTTAAGCCTCTATCCTCCAGCAGACATATGAGACGGAAGGAAAGAGACAAAAAGATAGAATGTTTTCCATGCTTCTCCTTCTTCCACTAAATGCACACAAGTCCCTCCAGAAGCCAGCAATAAGCCTGGGCTCCACCTGAGGGCATCATCTTGACACAAGGATAGACATTAGGTTTATATGCAGTCCTCAATCCCTAAATGGGAATATTAATACTTATCTTCTGTTCTTTAAGGTTCTTTAAGGAGCTGGGCACAGCAATATGGCTCATCAGGAGACACCAAATCATTGGTACAACTGGAACTTCCAGAGCCTAGAGATAAATTTCTCTGGCAAGGTGGATCACATTTCTTCTGTGGAAGTATGAAAAGCAGTCAACATGCTGTAATCCCAACTCCTAATATATGATCAGACACATACTAGTCTTCTATTGAAAACATCACTATTTTGCCAAATTTAAACAAATGGCAAGAAACACAACCACAGAGAGAAGTGGAATGACAGAAATGTCACCTTGCTCCATGACCAGGGTGAAGGCACATGGCCTAGCCTGTAACACCACTAAGAGAGATCCTGATAATTGCCACTACAGCAGAAACATCTCAAGCACACAGCTGTAAATCCAAGAGCCTTTATACCACAGAGTTCAACATACTGCCATCATAGATGGAAGGAGTTTTTCCACATATGACAATTACACAAGGAGTGCCCCATCAAAATACCCAGGCAGACTGCAAATCACTCCCTGCCTACAGCTGCAGGGCCTTTGAAGCAGCAGGTTGCTGGCCTCGAGCTGGATGGATTGATTAAACAGCCTAAGTTGGATATGACTGGCAAGACTTTAAATTGGGCAAACCTACCCCAGAAGGACAAAGGCCTGTATTACATAGTTTTTAAGCTCTCCTCACCACCCAAAGAAACTCAGCATGGTGAACTGCTGTGTTCCCATCAACTTCCTCCTACAAGAACTATTTCCCAGGAGGCAGGAACCAGGCCTAGTTACTATAATCAGGTCCCAGCTCTTAAGATCTTGCCCTCCTTTCTGCACTGGGAGAATATTTACCCTGTATGCATTTGCTCAGCCTCTCTCTATCACACATACAATTAAGTTCAGCTTCTAAAAGTTCTACCTGTAATTGGAGCCAGCTGCAACCTTTCTGACACATACTAATTGCCAGTAATGATTTAAGTGCAGTCAATTCACATGCTGCAATTGTTTTAAATAAAGGAATCTCTCCTACCTTTTCCCTGAGAAAAATCTGTTAATCTTTGCTGCTGACTTATCAAATCCTCCAGTCACCTGTTTGCCATCATTTTCATGAGCTGATAACGTGTTTATTAGAGCCATAATATGCAGGTGGAAGCATAAAGGTCTCATTTGGTGGAGTATGAATTCTGTCTCATACATCTGTATGGAAAAGCTTGGTTTCACCCTTCAGCTGTGCCTCAGAAAAGAATGAGTTCCAAAATAGTATCTTTTATTCTTTTCAAATGAAATATTAGTTCTTTTAAGCTCAGTACATATCTCAAAACACCATTTGGATGTGTATGACAGGTTGGTTTTTGTTAAGCTCCAGGTATCGTCACAGCTTATGGTAAATCTATCTAGCCTTAGTTAATTTCCATTTAATTCTATTCTCCTTTTAATTATTTTTCATATATAAAAGCAAGTTCTACAAAATAATAAAATGTCATGTGGATGCTATAAGGCTGGTTTACGAGTGCTTCCTACAAACTATTTTAGTTTCCTGCAGAAGACCTGACCTGAGATATTGCAGACAACACACTTCTGGCAGAATGAGCCCAGCATTTCTGCAGAAGTTTTGCTTTCCTTTCCAGAGTGTTTGGGGGTTATGGTTGGGGTTTGGGGTTTTTTTTGAGGGGTTAGATACTTTAGGGGAGGAAGTGTCTGATATTTTTTTAAGGCATGCTAGGGAAATTACTGCAGCCTGTGCACTGAGTTTATCCATCTACATTTTCCACCACTGAGTTACTCAGAGTGGACAACCAGATAGCAAAGGGATGTTCTGCTGCAGCTGAGTTCACTAGCCTTTTGTCTGGCTAATGTGTGTGTTGTACTGAATACACTTAGTGCCTGGTGTAGCATATACTAAAAGTCAGCTTTAAATGGCATCCAACCCAGATATCTGCCATTCATAACCCTTGCCTCACCTGTGAAATTCTGCAGGAGAAAAAAATGTATGTACCAGAATCAAAGCAAGGATGTTCTACCAAATATTTTTAACTATCAAAAAGAGAAGAGAAATAAGTAAAAAAAAAAGGAAAGTACTGACCAGCCACTCAAGGAATCAAGGCAGATTTTTCATGTGAAAAAAAAAGCCTGAATCAAAAGGGAAAATGTATAAGAAAGGGAAAAAGCTATAAACAAGAAGCAAAACAAAAACCTAAATTATGTTTGGGACAAACTTTCCAAGTACAAGAGGAATTTAATCTGAGCTAGGATTCCTTGAATTGGCTCCTGAAAATATAAAGTAGGGGTCTAATTCTAGGACAGTATGTGGTTTACTATAAAACAAATCTAGCATATAATAATTTCCTTCCACAATTCCCATGACTTGTGGCACAGACCCAAACTCTCTTCCAGGAGAGATGTGATGGCCAGATTGTTAGTTTTAGTGTATGAGTAGTTTGGGTGAAATGACAAACGCCAGCACTCAGTCATACTGTGGAGAAGAGATGACCACAGTTATGAGCAAAGGGCAGAGCTCCACCGGCAGTTTATTATTAGCAACTTGAATATGCGTAAAAAAGTTGTGGTTTTTTTAAGGTAAATAACATTTTCCTACCTAACTGGCCAGTCCTCGGGGACAATTTGTTAGTCATTCCACAGCATGAGCCAATTCCTCTTTTCCAGAGAGGAGAACAGAATGTCTCAGCAGATCCAGTAGCCTACCGGGCTGATGTTCCGAGGCGCCTTATAACTCCTGAAGTCTGCTTCTATGCCCAGTAATCTCCTGAATCTGCATTTTACACAAACTCTGAGCCAGTGCTGACCATGCCCAGACTAACACCTCCTGGAATAGCCTTCCCTACCGCTGAAAACCTTGCCAGAGTAAATAATGTACCAGTTTGCTGATGCAGCCTATTCCAGAACTCCTCCTAGCTTTAACCTTTCCAAATAGTCCCTAAATGTAAAATACAGTTAATCTATGCCTGTGACTCGTCAGATTTTTCATTCCAAATTTTATGTTGTTAATTACCCTCTTTTTCTTCCTGTTTGCAGATTAATCACAGATCAATCCATCAAAATGTGAGAAACAAGTCTCAGCCTCATGGTCTTTGCTCACAACCCATTGCTCCTGATACAAGAGTGATCATTTCTGCCAACAGGTTATTTCCTCCTTGTCCCTGACTACTTGGCTGAAATTCTTGAATTGAGGAGAATACTGACAAGTATCAAATAATGTATGAACCTTTGACACAGCATTTCAGAAAAAAAGGCACTTCTACTAAAATTTGTGAACATTCCAGATTCACCAGTTTTTTCTAAAAATACCTCTTAGATACCCTAGAAAAAAACAATGAAGAAAGAAATGGAAAAAAACCTTGCAACATTTGACTGCAAAAGCTATCATTGGAGAGATCATATTATGCAGTTAGTTCTATCTAACCACCTCACCTAAAACTTGTGGCAGTTAGAGATAATTCAACAGTGGAAAGCAGAAAGGCAGAGGTCTGCCTCAAAGGGCCAGCAACATCCTTTTTTTTCTCTCAGAGCAGTTCCTACTTCATGTGTGGTGTCCCACATGCCCATTGGGCCACAAGCTCTAAGGAGTAGCACTAAGCCAGATATTCCTGTTTTGAAGGGGAAGTGCGGGGAGAGACAGGAGGAGGCAAAAATGGTGGTGACTTCTGGAGAAGCAGAATCTGAAGATCAAGATTTCCCAACTGAGATTAGAAGAAAAAATGTCTGAAAAAAGAACTGTATCTCCTTGGATATTTTCTGACACTTCCCAAAATGTATCTAAACAACACTGGTCTTATCAGATAGGGGCGCTGAGAGATGAATGTGAGCCAGCTGACACCCATGAAAGTAAAGGAGGGCAAGGAATAGCCAACACGAAAGCTCAGGCTACTGCAGAGCAGGGGAAAGCATATACAGCTATTTCCCAGGCTGCTCCTTAAGCATAGAAAAAGGAGGGGAATACCACAGAAACAAAGCAGGCCATGCCCTAACCCCTGGGTGATAAACATTTAAGGACAGGGTAGAAAAGAATTGCTTGAAGCCATTACAAACCCAGCAGTGCTGAGTTCAGCCTGGGCCAAGGCACTCCAGCTCAGCTTGCCAAACTTGGAAGTGGGTCCATACAAACCTAAGCAGCCTCTTACCTTCCTATCTGATGGGCTCTTAATGCAGTTCCTGCATCTCCCACGTGTGAACAGTTGTAATGTTATGTTCTTACTTGCTATAGGATACCAGAGCTGTAATAGCAGGGTAAAGACTGGAGAGAAATCAGGATAAGAACCTAGGATTAAAGAAAAATTTATTAATTGTCATTAATAAAAAAAACCTAAACAGAGTTGCAAGTTTCTGTGTTTATCATGTGAACTTCCCTTGAAAACAAACAACCTCTAGACCCCTGAGGACTTTTCCAACAGTCACAGAAGATATCTAATGAGGCAATATTTAAGAGACCTAATTATAAGAAAAAATAAACCTTGATAACAATCTTATCCCACGTACAGCTCAAATATGACTCAGAGGTTATTTTAATAATCCTCTCAGGTTAACACAACACAGACTAAGCTACACTGTAGCAATGCAGCTACTGAGAGATCATGAAGAGGAGCTAGGAAGTCACCCACAACAGGATGCCTGACCAAACAGAGGTGAAAGACCAGAGATGTGCTATGGAGGGCTGCAAATAGCAGCCTTGAGAAAGCAGGGCTTTGCATTGCAAACTCATATCATTATATCAATTTTGGCCACTTTGCTCTGATCACCTGTGTCAACAAGGCATTTCCTCTGTTCTGTACCTTGAGCCACATTGCTGCACCTGCCCTTGAGGGAGGAGTTATTGGATTAACCCAGCTTCCTCTTATCTGTGTTTACTCACCAAAATTACTCTGCAGAGAAAACTCCCTGAAATCAGTCCCGGAGCTGCAGTTTCACTCATATGCAAAAACTCAGATGTAGCATTAAGCATGCAGAGCTAAAAAAAAAAAAAAAAAAGTTACTTCATTGTGAGTAACCACCACAAGCCAAACTGGGTGAAGTCACTGGGGATTTTTCTTTCCAGCACACCCACACTACTGTGACTCTTTCAGAGGGACAGACACCTGCAGTGCTGCTGGGCAAAGGCAAACCTTTTTTCCCCACTTTCCCTGAACTGGGGACAAGAAAGTGGGTAACCACCAGAATAGACAAGGAAACAGGTTCAGACATGTTACTTTTACTGCTTGCATTGGCCAATAGCTAAAAAAAAAAAAAAAAAAAAAAAAAAAAAAGAG